>JAAKBD010000127.1:7500-10000 GCA_012656105.1 Phytophthora syringae
CATTCATAAAAATTCCTGTGGGCCGAGTTCTATCGCCAAATGTGCGTCGATTTTGGCCGATTTTGGACCTCTCCTTCGGGATTTGACGCAAAAGTGCGCATTTTGGGTGACATTTTGCGTGCGCTCCGAAAGGCTACTGCACCTGCACCGACAATTCTTTCTGACGTTATGGGGCGTACGAAGCACTATGACGTAGGCGAAGGCAGCTCGACCAACTCCCTCTAGAAGCTGAGAAAAGTCACCAAACGTGCCGATATTTAGCGGTTTTTGGCCAAAATGCGGCCAAATCGCGGCATTTCTCAATTTGCCAGGCCCACGCTAATTTTTGTATACAAAGATCACTTTGAAAAGATCGGGCTCGAAGAGCAGCTCTAGACTGGCAATGTGGCGCAGGCGGCAAATTTCTGTGGGCCGAGGTCTGCGGGCAAAAGTACGTCGATTTTAGCCCTTTTGGCCGATTTTGGGCCGATTTTGGCCAAGTGCGCGTTTTGGGCCACCTTTCGCGCGCGCTTCGAAAGGCAACTGCAGCTGCACCCACAGTTTTTGTGACGTTATAAGGCGTACGAAGCACTATGACGTAGGCGAAGGCAGCTCCACCAACTCCTTTTAGAAGCTGAGAAAAGTTACCAAACGTACCATTTTGGGCCATTTTGGGAAAACAGCTGAAAAAGCTCTATTTCTCAATTTGCGAGTTCCACAGGAAGAAATGTTAACCGACGTTCTATGAGGCGGTTGTCCGCCTTAACAAGCTCTATCTTTTTGCCATACATCTTCATTCATAAAAATTTCTGTGGGCCGCGATTTTGGAAATGTAATTTATTTCACTGCAATTTATAGTGTTCGTTGGCTACTACCGACCAACTACTTGTACAATAGATTGGTCGCCAGGAAATATTCTGAATCTGTCGATATAAAACTCGAACCCCGGACTTGTGGGAGGTTGTTGGGCTATGTCTGAAGGGTACTGACACAACTTTTTAGATATTGTAGTCCAGTTTTGGCTCCTCCAGGTCGTCAAAAGTGGACAAAATCGGCCAATTTTGGGAATTATGAAATTTGGAGACCTTCCCGTGACATATCTGCGTGATTGATACCAGATTCGTGATCCCCGTGACATTTCCGATCTAGCCATGTAAACTTTTCTTGGAATTTTTAATATAAAAATTTAAGAATTTTGAATATAAGATTTGAAGGGTTTCCCGTCACGTGGTGACGTCGGAGACGTCACCATCGTGATCAGCGGAAAATTTTACACCTAGACAAAAAAATATCGGGAAAAAATGTGTTTTAAAAATTTATATATTTTAAATATTAATTAGGAGAGGCTTGCATAGACATGGCGACCGATCTGAGTGCACCAATGGAATCAGCGCGTGAAACTACCCCTAGCCCGATGTTTGGGTCGTGTCTGGCGGCCATATTTACCATACTTAATTTAAGATATATGCTCCAATCCGGGTTTTATCCGATTTGAAGGGGTTCCGTACCGGCTACGCCCCACCCGACCTCACCATTCGATTCAGCACCAAAAAGTACCCCTAGGACGAGTCAAGCCACAGGCCGCGTCGACTTGGGGGTCATCGATAAATCCAGTCCAAATAAATCCTTTAGGTGGTTTTTGACTTGGCTTCAGTATACTTAAAGAACTTCCTGAAGAAGTTCCTTAGCTTGATTCTATGGGTGCTGGGGCATGGCCGGGAATGGTGCTAGGCGGTCTGGCTGTGGCGTGCGTGCTCCACCAGTTGTAGTGTGCACGTTGCAGTGTACATGTACAAGTATGTGTGCGCAACAGTATCTGTCGTAGACGGCCATCTTAGGCTGAAAGCACCGTATCCCGTCTGCTCTGCGAAGTTAAGCAGCCTCAAGCTCGGGTAGTACTCGGGTGGGTGACCACCGGGGAAGTCCGGGTGCTGTCTACTCTTTTGCCAGGTTTATGACTGATGGTGGGTGGTAGTGACGTGCAGATAGCACCCCCTCCATTACCAAGGGTGCGCTTCCAGGCGCTAATGTTAAAATACATACATTAAGCGAGGTGTCCATATTCCGCACACACGCAACTACAGACACGACACTAGCGTGCACCTAAGCCAGACACGCATATACAGCGCCATCACTAGCAGACATGCGCCTACAGCGCCAGGAACCGCTCCGCTTAAGTACGAGCTGGCATGTACAGCGCATTTACGCGTACGCATTCTTCTCGTCACCTCCATTACCGGCCGCGCTTCCTCGACACCTTCGCCCATGTTGCCTGCGCTTCCTCGCCGGCGCCGTCGCCTTCCGCGTACGCGTACGCGCCCATTTTGCCCGCGCTTCCTGCGCTTCCTCCCTGTTGTTAGTTCGAGCCAAAACGCTCGCAAACCCCATACAATTAGAACAGAATAAACACTTAGAGATTGTTTGCAGAGTCAAAAGTCCATTTACCATAATTAGTTCTAGTCTAAATCTACACTACGCTAGCTACTACTACCCTGCTGCCTGTTATAGTCCCATACTAAAG
>JAAKBD010000127.1:20000-29082 GCA_012656105.1 Phytophthora syringae
GGTATATTGAAGTGGTCTAACAGGGAGTTGCGTGCAAAAGTGGTCGGGTCCTGGCGGTGGAATGCATCGACGTAGTCGACGACGCAGACGAATCTGATGAGGGAAATTCCGCCGAGATCGCGCGGAGAGAGCTGCAAACGGAGCTTGCAAGCTGCAGAGACGCTATCAACAGCCAAACTGGACGTCATGTTTTTTGCTACGATTCGGTGAGCTGTAGGCGAGGAAGGGTGTACCTGCGCTCTTCTTCTTCGGTTACCCGCAGCCTTACAGCGTAAGTGAGTGTCTTCGATGCGCGTTGAAAGTGTTGGCTCGGTGCGCTAGAGATTTGCATTTAAATGTCTGTCCTCAGTCTTCAACAGGACTTCGGACGCCTGCATCCCTTGGCAGTCAAGCAATACATTTTCCAGATCGTCCAAGGTCTTCGAGTACTACATGAGGTATGCCGTATTTTGCTCATTTGAGCAGTATGTTCACGACTGACAGGACTTTCATGTTGATGTTTTGTAGAACAAAATGTGGTGCGGAGGCGTACGTGGCACCGATTCTCCTTCGTGCACTCGTACAACTCACAAATTGTGAGTCACAATACGTTTATGTTCGTTCAGCTTTCACTTTCGTCGCTGCTCCTTTGTGCAGGCGATATTGTCAAAATTGCTGCGTGGTTTCCGTCTATGCCGACAGTAAATACGCTTCAAGGACAGAAGTACGTACTACATGTAGTGCATGATGAACGAATATTTCGGGATGTGAGCATTTATATTTTCTTATATTGATATGTGTACTTCGTAGTATTCTAGCCGATCGTTCAGTTCAGCGTGCGAGTTTCGATTCCCCATCAGCATCCGATGAAATGGCTCAAGATGTAAGAAGTGTGGCTTATGTCATGTTAGAGATGCTCACGGGTCTTCGCGTTCGTGGTTCACTGATGGAAAAGTGCAATTTGTTGGCTAAAGTTGCCATCGATTCCCAAGAGTACCAGATTTTGCGCAACTTGTTGGATTTGAAGCCGCTGGGTGACGTGCTAGCTCATCCATATTTCTCGGCAGACAATTCACTAGATAATTCCTTGGCTGAAATATCACAAGAACAGCGGTATATCATGGGAATCCTCACCAAGCAGGATTTGAACAAATGTCAGCTCATGAAGCGGCAGTATTTGCAGCAAATTCGAGCGTGGCAAGCTCAGTTTGAGAAAAAGTACCGACGAAAGCCGAAACCTGCTGACAGACCCGCTGGAATTGTGCGTCTGCAAGGAAGATGTCAAGCATTGAAGGAGCGAATGCAAGAAGTAATGACCGCTTGGCTGCCACCCACGGTAGCATCTATCGAATGATTTCGGACAAAGAGAGTTTGGCCATAGACTCATCGAGCCAACCAACATCGGAAGATAATCTCGAGCAACTCAACAGTACTCCCGACGCTGCGTCGAGCCCTGAAGGATCCGAGAGCAGCATGTCGGACTCACTTGGGCGAGGAGAAGGGAATCGATCACCAGCGCAGAAAGCATTTCTAAATAGGTTTGCGCAGTAAGCATCAGTTCGGTGTCAAGCTCGCCTGATGTTCACTTACAACAAACACTTCACCCATAGCAGTGAAACTACAACTGGTTGTTTATCTCTTATGTATGCATTTGCGCGCTTGGCATTGTAAATTTCGTTGAGGTCATGGTGGAATCGGTGCTCGCTTTGCACATCCGAACATCGAAAGTTCTTTTTCAGCTTACCTCAAAGCTAGTCTGCTTTTTGGCGGTTCTTAGCTGCAAAAGTCTCAAATTTCACGGAACAGAGCATTAATGCAAGGCAAGTTGGAATCGAGAGGCCAACAGCCGATCACTAAGTTTAATTACGTGACGAATGCGAATATCAAGGTGTACAGTCTAACCATCCAACGTGCTGCCCGCCAAAAAAATACGTGTACTTCGAGCTAAAAGCGATGTGGTTTTACGTGATTCGAGCACACATGAACGACTTTGCCCACAGGTCTTCAATCGTTTCTGCAATACCGAGTTTTCCACCGGAAATGTTTGAGATCCCACTCCCATTACTTTCAGATCTTCGACTATTCTGATATCGATTGAATCGACGAATGACATCCGTGGATCGACATAGATTGGAAAACTCGTAGTGCTCATGGATGGCTCGGCTCGAGGCATTATCATTGATTGACAAGGCTATTAAACAAGCCTTTCAGCGCATTATTACCGATTGAAAACTCCGGCTGCTCAGTGTATTACCCTTAAAACTGTTAACGCTAGGGGGCAACCGAGAATACCATACAGCGCTTAAGCTAGTGCCAGCGCACGCACATTCATAGTGAGCCCTGCATACATGGTAAAATCATCGATTCAGCATGAATGTGTGTCCAAAACCTAATTTTTTGACCGAACGACGCGATCCGACCGCCGCCACTACAAGTCGCGACACCGTTTTAGCGATATCCAATATAATCAACATTTCCCCACGTAACCATGGCACCGAGTCGTCCACGTAGTTGGGCGCTCGATCTCGCCTTCAACTTCATCGCACGCGAGTCCAGCCATTCACACCTCGGCCTTACGTTGCCGTGTTTACCACGTAAATAGGACGCCGGGTGTCTGACACCCTCAATTCGTCAATGCAACGCCTAGTACGAAACCCAATGCCTGATGCGCAACGCAGCAGCCGGACGGACAAGCTGCTGCCGGTGCTGCCCACGAGTCTGGACTCGCTCTTCTTCGCCTGCAGCGGCTCGGAGGCCGTCGAGAACGCCGTCAAGCTGGCGCGTCACGCCACGGGCAAGAGCAAAGTCATCGCGTTCCAGGGCGGCTACCACGGCCGCACCATCGGCACCATGAGCCTCACGACGAGCAAGACGGTGTACAGCGCCGGCTTCGGGCCGCTCATGCCGGGCGTCACGTTCGTGCCGTACCCGTACGCGCTGCACGGCCCGATCCACGATGAGGGTGAGTGAATGCGCTGCAATTGCTGGTGCTTTTGCTGCAATTGTGATGCTTGTCAACAATGCTAACGACTCTTTTGTTGATGTTGATGTTGATGTGGCCAACTGCAGAGAAGAACGCGGAGTGGTGTCTGGAGCAACTGCGCGTCGCGCTGAAGCAGCAGTCGACCCCGCGCGACACGGCGGCGATGAGTCGGTGACGTGGGCTATTTGAACGTCTCGCAAGAGACATTTGCTGTGTGTGTGTGGGGGGGTAAGCTTCGGCGTCTTGCAGGGCGCGATGTTTTGGTGTTGGCCTTCCTCTTCTACGTTAGGGGACGGTGGATATCCCGCGGGATCGTGACATTTGAGGAGTTCTTCATGGTGCTTTTGGACCAAGTTTTTGTGATCATACTTAGCACGTTTGCTATGGGTATGGCTGCTTACGGTGCTTCAGATGGTGCCAAGGTCAGACGTTCAGGACAGCGTGTGTTTAAGGTCATTGATCGGAAGCCTCTGATTGATGCTACGTCTGGCTCGAGTCACTCTCTCTACCAAGAGAACGGTGATATCGAGTTCAGCAACTTGCAGTTCTCGTATCATATGCAAGCTGAAGGAAACAGACCGAGGTGCGGAAGACAAACAACTCTTTTACTACTTGAAGTAGTAATTACTGACTTATGGAATTTGCTCCTTTTTAGAAGTTGCTTAAGACACTTTATAGAAATTTTATGAGATACATGTAGGAAGAACGAAGTTCTAAATAGAAAGCCCAACGAGGATTAATTCCACGGGCCGGTATCACCGGTACATACCGGTACATTACCGAAGCTGTATTCGGTATCACCAGTACATACCGGTACACTACCGGTGCAACATGGGACCCGCTTTATTCGTACGGGCCGTGTATCACCAGTACATACCGGTACACTACCGGTGCACCCCTAGAAGGTATCACCAGTACATACCGGTACACTACCGGTGCAACATGGGACCCCAGAAGCTTTATTCGTACGGGCCGGTATCACCAGTACATACCGGATGACTATCGGTGCACGGGCGGGTCTCATCGGTACCTGTGGCAATACGATGAACGACATGTAGTTTAATCGGAAGCAAGCAAACTACAGCTCGGCTGTAGCATTTACATTGCTGAGATAGGAAGCAATTCATTGCTGCGCAGCCCAACAAGGGTCAATTCTGTCGGGTATACCGACCCGCTACAACCTTTAGTACCAGTCTACGATGCCCCACAGTGACCTTGAGGCAAAAAAGCATACTGCCCAGATGCTGCGGCTGCGAAGGAGACGCAGGAGATGCGCCCTGAGCTATGTTGGACGTATAGTAGAGTTGATTCGATATAATTGAGTGAGTTAAGCATCAGATGCCACCGTTTACAGATTCTGGTATTGCCTATCTCAGCCTTCGCGTAGCCCTAGAAAATGGAAGGTCGAAATTTATCATCAGTGGACACTTTGTATGGGTTGGTTCGCTCAGTGGCGAGAAGCAAGAGACAGCCAACGGTGATGGAAAGAAGTGACGGCAATTTACATTCTCAGAAAACCGAGTGAAGGGAAAAGGCCTCATTTGTCTTTCTGCTTTGTATCCTCCGCGACACAGAACACTCATGAGCGAAGGTGGTGGCGCTCTCCCCGCCGTCGCTCCAAGCGCATCGCCGCCCCTTCAGCGGTGCGTCGCTCAGCGCGCGTAGCTGCCTCCAACGCTCGCAAGGCTGCTAGTTTGGCTGAAGAAGAAGCGCGGCCAACCAATCCCCGACGCAGACGTGCGGACACGACGCCTAGTGGTGAAAAAAAACCTCGCCAAACGAAGCCGAAGCTACGGGGTCTCGCACGCAAGGATCGGCCGACTCGTGGGACACAAGGATGAAGAGCATATTTTCCTACAAGACGGCAATCCCAGTGGTGAGTGATGTTATGTATGGAGTGCTCAGTAAGCAATGTCTTTCTTAGGCGGCTGCGGAACGCCTGTTCGTCAGCTTCGGGTCGTAGTGCTTTCTACAGTCGTTGATGCTGCTCCTACACTACACGCCAGTCCTGTTCCTGGCCGAGAACGGTGTCCGGTGGCTACAGCTGCTCGTCGTCACTAGGCTAGCTAACTAAACACGAAATACACAGACGACTTGCAACTGCGTTTCTGGTGCCGTGCAGGTGCGGAGTGTCCTTGTCCAGAGATCTGATTCCAAGCCTTGGAGGCGGGGAGCCGGGACTCTTAGTACCGGGGACTCTGAGTACCCTCTCTTAGGCTGCTTGCCACCTCCGCGCGGGCTGCTGATACCGCGGCTTTGTCAGGGCTTGTCTACCTGCGTCTTCCACACACTCTGGGGGATCCTCCGTCAACTCCTTTAGTCTGCTCTGCGTACTGTCGTTCAGGTGGTGTATTGCTCTTCGGTTAGCGTGCTGCTTGTGTGCTGCGGCGCGAATCTAACACTGATCTCCTATCTACTACAGGCCTTCCAGACCGGAAGCCACAGGCGACTGATTGTGTGCGCTCTCAGCCGTCCGTCGTCCTACTACGTCGCCCTGCCGCATCCTGGGTCTTCAACGGCTTTGTGGAGCCGTGTCGTCCTCCTGGTGCGACTCTTGGTCTGCTCGCGATCTTCCTGCGCTGCTCTCCAGTGTCAAAAGTGACACGCTCTCCGTCACCACGGTATCCGTATGCATTGGGCTCAGGTTGAACCCAAGAGTGCAAATGCAACTCTTACTCTCTTCCCCTGCCCAGGATCGTCCTCGATCCTCTTGTCGTCCTCGCTCTCCACTTGATCGTCCTCGCTCACTCCTTGATCATCACTTGCCCGTCGTCGCTCACTACACCAGGTACTCGACGCCCTCATCGCCGTCACTTAGTTGCTGCTCAGTGCCGTCGGCCGTGGCTGTGACAGCTTCGCGCTGTACGCTGGTGGTGTTGTCGTCGCTCTTGGTCTCTTCGTCGTTGTCCTCGTAGGGTACTCCTGTCCGCATGCGTCCGTCGATCCACAGCTTATCGTAGTCGTCTTGGTTGATCCACAGTCGCTCGGGGCCGGCTGGGTACAGTCGATCACCCACGCGATCAACTTTAAACTCCAAAACGTAGCGGCCTGTACGCGTGCGATACCGTCGTCGTCGACACTCTCTGACGGCATCATCTGGCTGCAGCCTCGCAAGTCGCGACTTCCGCGATACGATGCTGTCGACACCACGCCCGGCGAATACGTAGATCCGCGGCTCATCATCTTCCTCGTTGGTCGGCTGTTGTTGTTGTCCGTAGACACGTACGTCTTCTTCTGTGAGTTCGGGTTCTTCTCGCCGCACTTCTTCTGGTACTTGTACTGCAATTGTGGTGGCTCCGTCGGGGTCCAACAGCTTCACCACTGACTGCGTCTTCTCGTTGACTGATACTTCGGTTCTGCTGCGCTTCACTGTCTCCTGCTCTTGGGTAGGGAGCACGTCTTGCCCTCGCTCTCGTCCTGCTCGCAATGCTGTCGCCTCCGGTGTCTCGTACGACGGTACGCGCTCGCTTGCGACGTCGTCCACCGGTGAGTCTCCGCTCTTCTTCGTCACTGGAGCACTCTTCTCCTGGCTCTGGTTGATGGCTCGCAGCGGCCCGCTTTCCTCGACCGCGACCAACACCTGGCTGTTCCCGTTGTCCGTCACCAACTGCTGGCACTTGGACTGTCCTTGGTCGTCGCCCGCGCATTTTCCCTGGGCGGCGTCCGTCGACAGGGGCTCGTACGTCATCTAGCACACGTACGACGTGTCGGGCTTCATCTTGTTCTTGTTCATCGTTGCGTTCTGGTCCTGCTTGCTCTGCTGCTACTTGCGTTGTGTCGTCTGCTGGCGTCTGCGCCGCCACTGCATCTTCAGCCGGAGCTGCGCTATTCCTGGCAGACTCACCTGCAACTATCTCCGTCGTTTCTCCGCCGCTTTCGTCCGAGTCGATATCTGCGGCCGCGACTGCTTCTTCCCGTAAATCGCCGCCAATGTCCCGTGCCATCTCATCCAGCAGGTTCGTAGGATAGTGATAGGGAAGCAGAAATGAACAGTGCACGATCAGATCTCTATCCGACTCCAACATCTTCACGCGGTAGTTGTCGTAGCCTGCCGCTTCAATCACCTGCGCCGGTCCTCTCCACCGATGACCGAATTTCGTGATGCCCGGACCCTTCGCGGGCCGGTACACCCAAACAAGCTGATGTCTGCGGAACTCTCGTCCTGTGCGCACCTTCCTCTGATTGTAGTACATGACCTGCCTGGCCTGCTCCTTCTGCAGGACCAGCGCCGCCAATTCACGAGCCTTCTTCAAATCTGCTAGCAACACCTCATGGTACTCATCCAGCGTCCTTCGCGGGTGCGCGAGTCGACTTCTGCGAAGTAACTCGGTCGGCGAGCGGAGTTTCCGCCCCATCATTAACTCGTTGGGCTGATACCCATGAGTCGCGTGACGTCCCGAATTATGCGCGTAGAGGGCGCTGGGCACGAAGTCTTGGTGTCAAATTTCAACACGTGACAGTCCCAGTCGTCTTGTCCTTCATCCACATATAGACTAACGATATCCTTCCACGTCCTGTGGAAACGTTCGACGAGCCCAAGTAGATTCGGCCTGTAGGGCACGGGAGTTGACTGCTTGGCCTGCATCAGCTCCAGCAGTTCCGCTGTCGCCGCACTGCAGAACTCGGGCGCCCCGTCCATCATAATTTCCCTCATTGGCCCGAACACTAGCACCACCCGGTCCATTAGGAATCGCGCAATTGATTTAGCCGTGTGCTCGGTAACCGCTCCCGCTACGGCGTATCTCGTCGTGTACTCGACCGCCGCAATTACATATCTCTTTCCGTTGGCCGTCACAGGTAAAGAGCCAGCAACATCAATTGCCCACCTGTCGCCGACATCTCCTGTTCGTACGCTCCTGAGCGGTGGTACAATCGCTTTCGGACGCGCTTTGCGAGATCCGCAATATTGGCATGCAGAAACCCAACTGCTCACCGTCGTCTCCATATTCGGCCACCAATACAATCGTCGTAGCCGTTCACTTGTGTGTGGTTGTCTGAGGTGGCCAGCCCAGATCGAGTCGTGGGCCTCTTTGAAGGCCAGCGCCCAGTACACCACAGGCAACAATATCCGCGTCTGTCCCGGCTCGATCTCTACGTATACGAGTCCGTCATCTGCAACAAGTACGCGTCGTCCACGGTACGTCCCAAGTCTCAACAAATTCTGCACCATCCGCGACTGACCTTGTTCGCGTTTAATATCTGCATCAGTGAACTGTAAGATGTCAAGCTCCGCATTGTCGGCACGTCGTATGGCGGCTGAACGGTTCACTTCCGTTGTCATCGCGTCCAGCTCGGCCTCTACACCCGCCTGCGTTACCGTGGTCACGTCCGCGGTTACACTGCCATCCGCATCCGTGATTTGGCCCACGTTCGCGTTCGTGGTCACGTACACTGCTTGCACCGCGGCAACGTTGTCCTTCTCATCGGTCGCCGTCGCCAACAGCTCCTGCATTGTGATGACGTTCGCCGGTCGCGCTGTCTTCCGCTGTTTTCTCTGCTTTCCTTTGGGGACCGCCGGTACTTGTACTTCTCTTCCTATCGCGGGTTCATCCGCATCATCCTCCTCCTTCCCTTCTGCACTCGGTACGCTCGCCACTGGTCCGCGAGAGAGAGCATCCGCTACATGATTTTCTCTCCGGGCCGCTATTGAATGTCAAAGTCGTACTCTTGTAGCGTAAGTGCCCAGATGTAATCGGCCAGCAGGCTCCTTAGCTGTCATCAACCACCGCAGCGCTATGTGGTCGGTGACGATGAGGAACTTTCGACCGTACAAGTGTGGACGGAAAAGTCTCACCGCCCAAACCACGGCCAAACACTCCAATTCAGAAATGCTGTAGTTAGAAACCGTCGGACTGTTCACCTTCGAGGCGTAAGCCACCGGTTGATCGCCATGTCCCTGGTCCTGACTCAGCACTGCACCCAATCCAGCCTTCGACGCATCTGTCGTCAACTTGAAGGGCAACTTGTAGTCCGTGTAGATTAGCACAGGATTCGTGCTGAGCCACGCCTTGGCCCACGCAAAAGCTTCGTCCTGCGCTTCACCCCACGTCCACTCGCTCGTCTTCCGCAGCAAACTCGTCAACGGCGCCATCTTCGCGCCAAAGTCCGGAACGAACCTAC
>JAAKBD010000128.1:0-91148 GCA_012656105.1 Phytophthora syringae
ATGCAAGGCTCCGTCAACTTCCTCGTTTTCACGAGTTCCTGGGCGGTCTGAAAGGGTACCCCAACGTGCTATTGGAGAACTGCGCTACGCACCACACGTCACATGTCCACGTCACATGTCCCCCAGAAGCAGGATCTGACTTCCATTTCACAACTAGCGGACGGCAAGAAGATGACGCTGACATATCTCCCCGTACTCTCCACAGCTGAATCCCGTCGAGCTCTGTTTCAGCTTAATTCGCAAACATGTAAACCAAATCGGTCCAAGGACAGTGGACGCGCTGCACGCAAGCATTCGAACCGCAGTTCAGAGACTTACGCCAGCGGTCTGCAGAAGAATGGACAAGAAGTACGCCGTCATCAAATGATTTGCACTTTTCCATACAAAAGCAAGTACTCAAGTCGTTGGCACGATGGTTTTTGTGGCTCCTTGGAACATGGCGACCTGCGAGATCGATCGCATGTGCTCATTACTCCATCCATGTCATGGGGTGCAAGCGCAAGGAGTTCGAGTTCCCGGGAGACTGGAATGTTGTCGAGGAATCGGAGGACTCAACGACACTCCGCCGCCGTTTGAGACCGTCGCGGGGACGCAAGAGGCGATGATATCTAGGATCTGAACCAGGAGCTCTTTCAGCTCACTGTTATTGTAACGCGACGATCTCCCGTTACAAAAGTAGGTAGAAGTCACACCTGTGACTTGGCATTCTGTCATTGGACAGAATTCGCCCTTTTAGTATGCATATTAGCCAGTTAGCGTGCAGCACCTCATTTGGTGGCTGACAGCTAATCTCGGCCTAAGTACGGTTTTGCGACCGTACTTTAATATCACCCAGAGTCAATTTTGCCTATAATTCCACGTGTCTTGGCCCAAAGCCCAAGACATTGCTTCCTCACAACTTAGCGAAAGCTTACGTATCGGCATTTGGCCCCATTACACCTGGTAGCACTTCGTAGTCCTTCCAACGACCACGAACGATGAGCGCGTCCACAATCGAAGGGACATCGGGTGCGCGACTGGAACACGGGCAGTTCCCCACCTGACACAATTCGAGTGGGAGGGCTTCACCGCCTCTCACAAGTCTCCAGCGAAGCAGTGATCACAGCACTGCTGTCCACGGGGACGGAACAACAATATCGCCTTGCAGCGCAAGCGTTCATGGCGCGCGAGCTTGCCAACGCACGTCGGCAGGCGCTAACTCCCGCGCAGCCTAAGACGAACAAGGCCGCCATCGTCAAGCTCGATGTCTCGAGCTACAACGGCGAAGGCGCCAAGCGAATGGTGCTGAATCGTTGGTTCTGTGAAATCGACATGGCTGTCGCTGCGCGACAGCTTACGACGGAGTTCGCCCGAACCAACTTCCTGGTGTCCAAGTTGGCAGGCAAGGCCAAAGAATGGGCGCTCGGACGTCGCGTCGCTGATCCGTCATGTTTCATGACGATGGACGAGGTCAAGGATGACCTGCGGCTCGCGTTCGAGCCGCCTCAAGATGAGGTTCAACAGCGGACGGCCTTCCTGAACTTGAAGCAGGGCAAGCTGTCGATGAGAGACTACATCCAGCTTGCTCGCCACTTGGTGTCGTGCATCGTCGACAACCCGATCGACATGACGACGCAAGTTCATGTCTTCGTAAATGGTATGAACGCTGGCTACCAGCGTTTCTATCGAACTCGAAACCCGCCGCCTCGCTGGAAGAGGCCTTTGCAACGGCACTCCGTGAAGACTACAGCGTCACAGCCTCCCGTGCGTTCCCGTCGATGAGGGTGCAAGACACCAACGAAGCAGTGCCGATGGAGATCGACGCGATCGAGTCGAGCCCGACGCGTCGTTATGTCCCGTCCCAGAGCCGCGGCCGGGGCCGAGGCAGCTCCGGCGGACAACGAGCGATGCTCTGCTTCCGTTGCCGCAAGTCTGGCCATCGGCCCTCGTGCTCGCCGCCGTCGATGCCACCGACGGCTCTGTCTTCCCGGACAGTAAAAAACGGAGACGACCAGTAGGCGCGGGGCGCCCTACTGGGCGTTCGGAGGTCTTGAGTTCCATGGTGGCGGAACCACCTCCCAGCCCCGCTGTGCTATACGCACAGCTAAACGCCACCACATCCAGCAGCGACAAGAGACTGATCGTCCTCAGCCTCCACGTGTCGGGCGCGCAGCGTCCCATCCGCGCCCTGCTGGATTCAGGCGCGACGAACAACGTCGTTCGCGCCGAACGTCAATCGGCACTCCCGTGAGATCTGCAAGTCCGCGAAGGTCCCCGCTCAATGGTCGTCAAGTACGCTGACGGCAAGCCGCGGCAGCTGCCGCGACGCAGCGTCAGCTCGCATACGCCTTTGACGACTTCTACGGGATGATGATTGCCTCGTGATCGACTTCGGGCGGGTCCTTCGACTGCGTCTTCGGGATGCCGTGGCTGTCACGGCATCAGCCGGACGTCGACTGGCTGAACCGCACGGTCCGACCTCGCGACATCGACGTCGACGGGGTGCTTGCATTTCTCCGGTCGTCGATCGGACAACCCTGGACAACCCTTTGCCGCACGTGGCCGTCATGGATCCCGACTCGACACTCGCGGTGCACGAAGAGAGCGATGACCCTTCGTGCGCGGCGTGTAACAACGTCATGTGCGCCGACTCCAGCTTGCAGAGGCAGCTGGACCCGAGAATAGCGGATGAGCAGCGGCTCCCGCACGAGAATATCGCGATCGAGCAGGGGCTCGCACGAGAACAGCGCGATCGAGCAGAGGCTCTCGCACGAGAACATCGCGATCGAGCAGCGGCTCCCGCGTGCGAACGAGGCGGTTGAGCAGCGGCTCCCGCATGCGGACGTCGTGGACGGACAGCGGTCCCACAACAGGTGAAGACGAAACGGCGCACGCAGAAGAACTGGCGCGGCCGTCTCGGTCCCCGTCCCAATCACGCTTCAGACGATGAAGACGAAGAACTCGACGTTGATGTGCTCAACGTCATTGAGCACTCGGGCACCGAGTACCACCGCGTCAACTCCGCGTTGCGAATCCGCCCAAGGCTGCTGCGGCGCTCACCAAGCTCCCAAGCATGTCCTGGAAGCGGTTCCTGAAGGATCTCAAACGCGGTGAGATCGAGCAGATTTGCGTTCTCACAGCCGAAGGTACATCCGACGATGCCGCCTGATGCCACGGTCAATGCCGTCGCCTCTTCTGTCGGCGACACGCCGGGTAAACACGAACGGCCTGAAGGTGCTGAAGCCAAGTCAGCACGCGAAGAGCGCTTCTTCCCAATCCTGGGAGGCGCTGCGGGCCTCGGGCAACCCCGTCTACGCCCTGGCGCGCGCGTACGAGGACGTGTTCCCGGCAAGATACCCGGCTACGCTCCCCGCCGACCGCGGCGTGCGACACGAGATCGACCTCGTGCCCGGTGCGAAGTACTGCGTGACGCGGCACTGGCCGCTTCCTCGGGATCAGGTGCAGGCTATTGATGACTTCTTCGAAGGCCGACGTCAAGCTGGACACGTGCGGGAGAGCATCTCCCCGCACTCGAGTCCGACCTTCTGTGTGAAGAAGGCCACATGGGGTGGCGGACGTCCACGCCTTCAACAAGCTGAACGACGCAACGATTCCAGCCCAGACGCCGATCCCGCGAAAGGACATCATCCTCGACTCGATGGAAGGCAGCGAGGTTTACAGCGCCATCGACCTGACCGATGGCTTCTATCAGACCCTGATGCGTGAGAGCGACGTGCCCCTCACAGCTGTGAGCACGCCAAGCGGCATGCTGTGGGAATGGCTGGTCATGCCGCAAGGGCTGAAGAACGCCCCTGTCACCTTCAATCGGATGGTATCGCAGGTTCTCCGGCCGCTTCGAGACTTCGCTCCAAGCTATTTTGACGACATCTTCGTACACAGCAAGGCAGAGCCAGGTCGCTCTGCCATCGACGTCCACGTCGATCAGCTCCGGCGTGTCTTCGAGACGATGCGTGCAAACAAGTTGTACGCGAACCTGCGCAAGTGTGTGTTCGGCGTACCCGAGATTCCAGTACTCGGCTGCTACGTCAGCAAGACTGGCGTTCGTGCTGACCCGAGAAGATCTCATCGATCTGTTCCTGGCCTGTGCCCAGAAACGTCAAGGAAGTCCGACAGTGGCTCGGATTTGCGAACTATCTGCACAAGTACACGAAGAACTTCGCGGCAATAGTGCGTCCCCTATCCCAGCTGCTCAAGAAGGACGCTGATTGGTCCTAGACTTCGGTGGAGCAGACGGCGTTCGACGCCGTCAAGAAGAGCATGGCTTCAGCACCAGTGCTGGCGCTCCCGAATCATGACAAGGCCTTCCACGTAGTGTGCGATGCGAGCGACTTCGCTATCGGCTGATAAAGTTCGACGACGAGGGTCGTGAACGCGTCGTGAGCTTCCAGTCACGACAGCTGGAGCCTGCGGAGCGGAATTACCCGGTCCATGACAAGGAGTTTCTAGCCATGCGCTATGCCTTGATCAAGTTCCGAGTCTACCTCCTGAGCGAACAGACTTTCGCTCTGTACACGGATCACGCCTCGCTGCGGACGGCCACGAAGAGCCCGCATCTGTCACTGCGCATGGCGCGGTGGCTATCGTTTTTCGCCGAGTACAACTTCGTTGTACATTACAAGCCTGGCAAGTCGAATATTCTCGCCGACGCGCTCGCGGCGGCCTGACTATGACCCGCGTTCGGGTCAGTTCCAGCGGTCGATGTGGACGACGACGAAGATTGCGCGGTTTGTGTTGAGTCAGGTATCAACACGGTCTCGGTGCGCGCTGTCGGCTCGCTGCGACAACAGATTGCGGCCGCGTACGACTCGGACGCGTTCTACTCCGGCATCATCAACTACATCCGCGACCCGTCCGACAAGGCGCTACGTCGACTGACGGCCCCTATGCGCGCGTCTATCGCGCGCTACAGCTTCGACGGCGAAGTGCTGTCTCACAGTGTCGATCGCGAGGATCCACCTCGAGTCGTCGTGACATGCGACGACGACATCCGCGCGCAGCTCCTCCACGCGTACCACGACTCCCCGAGTGACGGCCATCTCGGCCGCGAGAAGACCTACGTCGCGTTGTCACGCGACTTCTACTGGCCCCACATGCACAAGTGTGTCCGTAAGTGGGTCCGTTCCTGTGAGGCGTGCCAGCGTGTGAAACCGGCACCCCTGTTGCTGGCTCCCCTGCGACCCCTTCCTGTAGCTGCTGCCGCGTGGACTTCATCTTTGGGTTGCCAGCCGACGCGCAAGACCGCACGGGCGTCCTCCTGTTCGTCGACCACTTCAGCAAGATGGTGCATCTTGCTCCGGTCCCTGCTATTGTGACAGCGGAAGAGTCCGCCGCGATCTTCGTCGACGTCGTGTTCCGACATCACGGTCTGCCGTCCGACATCGTGTCGGACCGCGACCCGCGCTTCACCTCGGCCTTCTGGACTCGCCTCTTCCAGTTGCTCGGCACGCGGCTGCGTATGTCTACAGCCGCCCATCCAGAGACTGACGGCCAGACCGAGCGTGTGAACCGCGAGGTCGAAGACATGCTTCGCAGTTACGCCACCTCGTACGCGACATGGAGCGAGTTTCTGCCCTTGGTCGAGTTTGCACTGAACAATTCAGTGCACGCATCAACGGGATTGACGCCATTCTACGTCACCAATGCGCGCCATCCGCGCGTTCCAGCTTCTCTCGCTGTGGCGGTTCCCACAGCAGCGCGTGATCCTAAGTCTGGTGGGAGAGACCCCGCCTATGGCGACGTCGAAGGAAACCTTTGGCTCAAGTGGCTTCGGTTCAAGTAACGACCCAAGCATCAACGCGCTGACTCATTTGTCGGGTCCGATAGATCCATCGGGTCCGCCACGAGCGACGTCGTTTCCCGTGTCTCGAGACCCAGCGACTGGCTCTGCGTCCCCAGTAGCGAACTTCGAGCCCAACGAGCTGCCAGCAGCGGACGATGCCGCTGCGCTTCCGGACTTCCTACTGCAGCGGCAGTCGATTGTCCGCTGAGTGCGCGACGCCATTGCCATGGCCGTCGATAAGCAAAAGGAGAACGCGGACAAGCAAGGTCGGAAGAACCTGGAGACGTTCAAGGTTGGTGAGCGTGTGCTACTCTCGGTCACGGGCATTACAGCAAACGCCGTGACAAACTTGGGAGCAAACCAGTTGCTCCCAAGTCTGACACTACATTGGCCCATTCAGAATTGTGGCTGCACTCGGCGACGCCTACACGCTCGACACCCCTACAGCTATGCGACTTCACCCTACGTTCTACGTCGGTCAACTCAAGCGTTATCACCCGGCGACAGTCCCGAGCGAGGAGTCGCAGCGCTCGACGGCGACGGAGCAGATTTCGTCTCTTCCACCTCTCCCGACTCCTTCTCCGACGTCTCCGGTGCGTAGCGCGAAGCCGTCCGCGCTTTCTTCGGCGTCGGCTTCTCCGGCTCCCAGCCCACGGCTTTGCGCATCTCCACGAACTGACGCTTGTACGCCTTGTGCGACTCCTCGATCTCTCGCAAGTCGCTCCGCCTGACGAGCGACCTCACCCCAGACGCCCAGCTCCTTCCTCGGCGTCCAGAGCACGACTGTTCGCATCATCGACATCATTCGATAAGATGCCAAGAGGCCCGACAGTGTTCGGTGCCGCCTGCGAGTCGGCGTGACGTCGACGAGGCTCCCAGGAAGAGCGCCTTTCAACGCGACGGTCCTCCGCCGCTGAAGGGTAGCGCTGGTAACCAGCGCGGGATCGTGGATCACCTCGTGGAGCATCGCGATCCTACCCCGGGTCGGAGCGGCGGTCTTCGCCGTACCAATTCCATCCCGCGCTCTCGCGAGTATCGCGTCCGCTGGCTCGGCTTCCCTCCCAGCGAGGATACGTGGGAGCCCCGGTCCAGCTTGAGTCTTGACGTTCCGGATATCGTGACTGCGTATGAGGCCGCGCTGGCTCGGCCTCCGACGGACGCGGCGGTGCCTCAACCGGACCCGCCGCACGTGCAGGCGCAACTTCGGCGCCCGCGCGCCTAGCCTGGCCGAGCGCGCACTCGTACCAGCCGATGAGACGGCGGATCACGTCTCCAAGAGGATTAACTCCGACGTCACCTCTCAATCTTCGATCGATGGACGACTCATGCACGCCTCGCAGTGCGGACATCTCGCCAACGCGTTGACGAAGCAGAATTGGTCTTCGTCCCAGCACGTGTTGTGGAGGTCCTGGCGCAGGGTGGCCAAGCCATACCGACTGCGCGACGACTCGCGCTGTCTCAAGATAGCGGCGAAGTCCGGCTCCACGTTCCAGCGGCGGATGAAGGCGTTCCACGACAGCCGCAGCGAGTCCTCGCGAGCTCCGGTGACTGGCTTGCCGCGCGAGGCGCGGAAGCGGCGGAACAGTTCGCGCATCTCGCTCTCTGGCGCGGGGTTCACCGCGCCGCTGACGTCGTAAAGGTCCCAGCGCGCCAATTCGATATGGATGCCCCCGCGGGTGTTTGTCGAGTTGTTCTCCGTCGCCATCTTCGCTGCTTGAGCGCCACGAGGCCGTTTGGGTTGTGTGCCCTCGCTCGCGTCGAAGTCTCTCGTCGCTGTGGGCGTGCGCGCGCGCACGCTCGAGAAGCCGTTGGCGTTGAAGTTCAGCTATCATTTCGTCCCGGATAGCCGCAGTTGTAGTCTCCTCTTGTCTCTATTTTCTTTTGCGCATTATCTTAAGCAGACCGGTGTCTGCTACCTCAAATGGGGGTGATGAAACGGGACGATCTCTCGTTACAAAAGTAGGTAGAAGTCACACCTGCGACTTGTCATTCTGTCATTGACAGAATTCGCCCTTTAGTATGCATATTAGCCAGTTAGCGTGCAGCACCTCATTCGGTGGCTGACAGCTAATCTCGGCCTAAGTACGGTTTTGCGACCGTACTTTAATATCACCAGAGTCAATTTTGCCAAGACTTTTGCCAAGACATACATCATAGCAGTAAAGAACCCGTCGCTCTGGACCTCGATCCAGATTTATCGATCCAGGCGCGAGCGCGCTGGGCTGGGAGAAATTCGAAACATGACCGGATTATCTGAACTGAAGAAATATATGATGCAGACGTAGTGTTGGTAATTCATCGTTAGTAACGCGTAAAATACGTATTATAATCGTTTATATTGCCCATCGTAGAACTGATATTAAAGTTTAATATCAAAGGTTAACCTTCAACGACGGTGACGCTGATTTGAAATATCTTTGCGTTCCAAGGCGTGTCCCTCGACTCCCTCGAAGCTATCTTTCCCGACCGCCACATTCACCCGACGTACTCCTACAGCCGCCTGTGCGCTCACCTATGTAGTCGCTGAGTTCTTGCAGACGCCGCGTACGTCTCCTCGTCTGGGGTGATCACGTTGCCACACTACTTGTCCGTAGCCTGATCGCCGTACTTCGTACTCCTCGGTTCAGCTGCTCCGCCCTCCGATTGACCTGTCCTAGCGCAAGTCCGAGCACAAGCTGTTCGCGCCATGGTCAGCACACCGCTGTCACCATCTGTGATCCTGGCCGCTCAACTTTTACAAGTAGTCCAAACACTACTTGTACAAGTCGTGCCACTCGTTTACGAAAATGGCACCTCCGCAACATGAAATTTGGAGCCTGTTTGAGTTGTTGCTCCTCGTGTGAAGGGTGTCAAATCGCATCCAGATGCTCGATGCAAACATTGCCAGGAAGTAGTCAAAAATGCTCAGCCATCGAACAATATGCTGCGTCATGTGCTGAAGTGCGACCTAGTCGATGAAGATTCAAAAGCTCGGTGGGTACAGTACGATTTAAAATTGCGTCAACAAAAAGCAGCGAAGATATTGCCACTGTCGTTGTACGCTGCCATAATGCTGTCCAACTGAGGGGAGCAGATAAGACAAGTAGGTAGGAGCTAGAAGGTCGGCGCAGTCCGCAGACCAACCCAACCTTATGAGTTTAGAGACGGTAGGAGAAGACATTATTCGGCAGGTTGCAACCCGGGATGGTTTATGGGCCTGTTCTCTTGCCGTCTGTGTCCCGAATATGTAGACATCCAATGGGGAATGACGCCCTTCCGCGTGTCCGAGGACACTCCAGGTCCACTCTGTCCACGGCCGGTGGCACCAACAATCCGGCAGCCCCAGCCCCACCGGCGTTACCCGTGTTCCCCGACCCTCTAGGCCGCGTCCTTCACGATCGCTCTCGTTTATATACACCTCTTGCCCTTACCGACTTTACTCGACACGTCTCCGCCGTCCCCGACGCAGAACGAAGCGTGTAGAAACCACTTGATGTCGTTGGGTGAGGCCGGCCTCCTTGCCGCAGTACCTCACGCGTAACTGTATTTAGTCTTAACACGAACGCTACTAGTCCGAATTGCAACTGAGCTCCGAGCCCTCTCGTTCTCTCCATGCTCGAAAGGCCAGCGCCCTCTCACCCGCCACTCTCTCCTAGCAACCGAGTTGCGCAATCGCGGTCCAATGTCGTCCCTCCTGCCTTTGACGTCATGTTCTTTCTCCTGCTGTCCGTTTCATCTCTTTGCGATCTTCGAACGCCACCCTTCACTTCCGCGCACGCCACGATCTTCTATCACTGCTCGTCGCTCACCACACACAACTTCAACGTCTTCCGTGGCCGTAGTGTCTCCCTCCACCGACCAACACCACTTGACCCCGAGCCGCAGCTGTCTTATTCCCCATCAAGTCGATCGTAACCGCCATCCCATGCGGTTCCTGCTTGATCCGTTGCTTAGGCGCCAAGAGCACCTTCTGTCCACACCACTATCCAAACGAAATCAGAGCTCGACTCGAAGTCCCTCAACAGTGACCAAGCGCTTCTTCCGCACCCAGCCTTCATCACCGCGCACAGGCTCACGGAAGACACGGCGAGCCTCATCACTCAAGTCGGCACAGCAGCAAAGAAGACAACTTTCTGAAAGTCGCCATGGGGTTTATAGCAGCAGGAATTCCATTCCGTATTATCGACAACCCACATTTTCGAGCAATGTTTGATTATGACCTCCCTTCCCGCCGCCAGATTTCAGGGCGTCTGCTGGACCTGCTTTTTGAGCGTGAGTTGGCCAGCATAATAGCGTTGATGTGTGGAATTATGGGGTGGGCTCTTGTGACAGACGGATGGTCGAATTTGAACGGCGACATCATCATCAATTTTGTTTTTGTAAACCCCGAAATGCCACCGGTATTTGGAAATCAATCGACACGAAGGCTGAGGCTCACACAGGGCGCTACATAGCGGATTCAATACTTTCGATTATACGTGAGCTTGAAGGCTCTATAGGTAAGGGCGCCGTCATATCAGTGGTTACCGATAATGCCAGTAACATGAAGCAGGCGTGGGAGCTGGTTCGAAAGGAGCGTCCGGAAATTGTTTGCACAGGGTGTACCGCACATGGTATGAATCTGCTGATGAAATATATTTTCAAGCTGGAGTTCTTCAAAAATGTACTTGATAAAGCCCAGAAACTATCTCGTTTCATCAAGGGCTGACGAGGGTTATGGTCGCGTTTTCGGGAAACCCAAAAGCAACTCAAGAAACAGGGCGGGAAGCGTCGACGACTGTCGCTGACTGTAGCTACATGATGGTATACGCACGTGAAATGCATTCGTAATGTATCTGAGAATCGAGATGTCATCGCTGCAATTTTGCGGACCCAGCTTTCCTCGAAAGCTACAAGGGATCGGAACTGGAAGACGCGTCGGACAACTCTTCGTTGCTTATGGATGAAGCGGTCCTAAGGACACGAACAAGATCTAAAGTGATCATAGTGAATCAGCGATCCTGAAGAACCCTCGGATCCCTTCTATCCTTTAGTAAAGGACTTCAAGACGTGGTCTCTAATGACCCTCCGTCATCTCTACCTCCCGATTGAGGTGTGCGTCATGAGATTGGCCTAGTTTCTGGAACCAAATACTGCGTAACACGGCAGTGGCCCTTGCCAAAGAGCAATGTGACGTCATTGACGCGTTCTTTAGTGCTAAGCACGCGGCAGGAATGGTGCGAGAGAAAGTCTCCTCATTCCACGCCGACAATCTGTGTCAGAAAGCCGAATGGCAAGTGGCGTGTCGTCACGCTTTCAATAAGCTCAACACGGCCACTATCCCGGTGCAGACGCCGATACCTAGAAAGGATGTTCTGCAGAAAAACATGGTTGGCAGTACAATGTACAGTGCGCTCGACTTGGACGATTGATATTACCAATTGCTCATGCGCACGAGCGAGATTGCGCTGACAGCGGTGAGCACTCCGAGAGGTATGCTCTGGAAGAGTGACTCGTAATGCCCCAAGGGCTGTCGAACGCGCCTGCAACGTTCAATCGTCTAGAGACGCAACTATTCAGGCCTCTTCGAGCGTTTGCACAAACGTATTTTGATGAAATCCGTGTGCATAGTCGTGCAGAGCACGGAAGTCGGATGTGGAGAACCACATCGACCATCTACGAGCGGTGCTCGAGTGCATGCGCACTAACAAACTTTACGCTAATGCATCTAAGTGTATATTCCTTGGGATGCTTTATTGGAAAGCGTGGCCTTCGTGCGGATCCCGCCAACGTTAAGTCCATCGTGACTCGCCACTTCCGCGCAACAAGAAGGATTTGCGGAAGTGGCTTGGTCTTGCCAACTACTTGCACAACTACAGCAAGAATTATGCTGAGATGGCTCGGCCATTGCCTAATCTACTTAAGAAGTATTCGGACTGGTGTTGGGACACCGAGCATCACGATGCCTTCGAGGCGGTCAAGGAGAGTCTCCTTCATGCACCGATCCTGGCGTTGCCAGACCCTGAACGTCCGTTCAGCGTCGTCGGCGACGCATCCGACTTTGCCATTGGCAGTGTGGTTTTACAAGCTGATGCCGATGGGCACGAACGCGTGATTGCGTTGGAGTCTCGCCAGCTTAAAGAGAAGAACTACCCAGCTCATAACAAGGAGCTACTTGCAATAAGGAGCAACTTGCAATGAAGTATGCCCTTGTCAAGTTCAGGAGCACCAGCTCGGTTCTAAACCGTTTGTGGTCTTTACAGACCATGCGTCGTTACGCACTGCGATTCACTCGCCTCATCTCTCGCAAAGGATGGCCAGATGACTGTCCTTCTTCGCGGAGTACAACATCGAGGTGAAGTACAAGCCTGGCAGGCAGAACGATCTGGCGGACGCACTGTCGCGTCGTCCAGATTATGAGCTTGCTCATGTCACGACGGTGACTTCATCTGTGACGACGCTAATCCGCGCTTCGAATGCCCGTAATGAGACGTGTGTAGCGTGCTCTTTGGAGAAAGAAGTTTGAAGACTCGGACATTAAGTTGTCGGCGCGCGAGGTTACATCGCTATTCCATCGATGATGGTCTGCTGTACTAGAGCAAGGATGTTGATGACACTACCCGTGTCGTAGTCCCTCATAATGAGGACCTCAAGTATCGCATCCTCTATGAGACGCATGATACGCCGCTTAGTGGCCACCTCGGTCGTGAGAAGACCTACGGCTCGGTGAGCCTGACGTATTGGTTGCCCAAGCTTTACAAGTGGACGAGCACTTACGTGGGCACGTGTGAGACGTGTCCACGGCTGAGACTTTTACAACTCGCGGCTGCGCCGCAGGTAAGTTTGCCTGTACCCTCGGGGTGTTAGGAGTCCATGAGTTTGGACTTTGTGTTCGGTCTTCCTAAAGACCAGGATGGGAACACAGGAATCGTGGTCTTCGTAGACCGATTGAGTAAGATGATACATCTTGCGGCTGTGCCGGACACCATCGATGGCGAAGGTACAGCTAAGCTGTTTATCGATGGGATGTTTCGCCAGCATGGCTTACCCGCATCGATGGTCTCTGACAGAGACCCCCGTTTCACGGGACACTTCTGGTCATCCGTGTTTACAGTGCTTGGTACGAAGTTGGACATGCCAACGGCGGATAATGCGCAGACCGATGGTCAAACTGAACCGCGCGAATCGCGTTGTGGAGGATATTCTCCGAAGCACCTGTGCTGAGAAGCCAAAGCTTTGGGGCACCATGCTCCCACTCGTTGAGTTCGCATTGAATAATGCAGTGCATGCCTCTACAGGCTACACGCGGTTCTACGTGAAAGGCCTCTCTCACCCACGCGTCCCGTTGACGCTACCACTCCGTGGTTCTGGGCTTGGTGGGGAGGAGAGCTCGCCGAGCGACTTAGCCATACTACTGTTAAGAAACAGGTTGATGACTTTCTGTCAACGCGTCTGAATGTCCTTCGACATGTGCGTGACACAATGGCTGAGAGCCAATATAAACAGTAGGAATATGCAGACGGAGCCCGACTGATGGTCTGTGACCAATTCTAGAATATGGTGTGTGTCACACATGGCTACACTGGTACATGGATACATGGGTACACGGATACATGGTACACATAGGTACATGGGTACATGGTGTTGGACACACACCTGAGGTACAACCATTAGTCGACTAAGTACGGTTCGTACTTACGGGAGACGACATAGCTTGAGAGCCACTCATTTCGAACTAGTGACTTCAGGGAGGCATTAATTAGGCAGTTTACAATATCTAGGAACTATTGAGCAAAGTAAATAAAGAAACAGTTTAACTTTAACCTAGAAGATCGCAAGTCGTTTGGAACGACCAAAAGGAAAGCAGGGCTTACCTTTTGCGATAGAAGACAGAGACGCAGGGCGTCTGTCTCGGTTCTAAGCTACGCTTCCTCAAGCACAAGGTGCGTGTGACCCCGTCACCAGAAGAAATGAACAAAGCTTTGAGGTCGGAGTCCTAGTTTACTAAATGCCAAAAACCTACCTACACATGCAGTGACCGCAGTCTTCAAGACCAAGCTGCGTCCGCGCTTTGTTGGACCTTTCAAGGTCGTGGCCAAGAAGGGTCTTGCGTATACCGTAAACCTCCCAAGAGGATGTGAACGCACCCCGTGTTTTACGTTGGCTTGCTTATGCCGTACCGGGATCCTTCCCAAGTTAGCTCGGAGGAGCTGGCGCCGAGGGTGGCGGAGCCACAGCGCCGGGCAGAAGGCGGTACAAGCCGTCAAGCTGGCCCTGCACCTGAGCCACAGACTCCGCGAGCTTGTCAAGCTTCTCCACGGTCGCGGCATGACCTCGCTCAAGTGCGATCAGTCGTTGAACGCCGGACTCAGGGCTCTCAACCCAAGCGCGTCGACTTGCGTAGTCATCGATCATGTTCACCGACTGGCCATAGGTCGGCGCCGCATCGGTCAGAGTATCGCAGACGCGACGAACGTCGCTCTGAACAGCGAGAATCTGCTCACGAGTTGCCTCCAACTCCGAGCGTCGCAGCGGAGGATCGTCTTCTATCGGCTCATCAGCCTTCTATTTTGCTTCGACCGCCGCCGGCGCTGCTCGATGAGCAAGGGGTCTCCACTACCACGTGGAAGAGATCCTGAAACAACGATGCGCGAGGGTCGTACCCAATATCTTGTGAAGTGGAGAGAACTCGTGGGAGTTTGAGGGCCCGCTCTGGCAAGATTGTCCAGACGTTGTGGACGCTTTTGATTAGAGTGATCTAATGCGTGCCGCGCACCGCGTCGGTCGCTCCGCGCTCCCGGCCAATAGGCTGGGGAGCGAGAGGATCAGCCGCTGAGCCCAAGCGCTGATCCGGAGCTGCTGCAGTAAACGCTGTAGAGCTCGCGGGAGCATAATGGGATATCTGAGCTTGGTAACGCTTTCCAAGCGTACCCTCCTCGACCCCTCAGCGTACCCAACGAGTAACTTGCGCTCAAGGCGCACGTCGATTTCAGAGATGCTGGCTCGAAGAGCCTCCATTGAGATAACTTACGGCTTCGGTGAGCCCAAGTAGTCATCAGAGTATCGTACTCCGACTCAGTTTCTCCGGGCGCCAACGCCACCACCACAGTGCGTACCATAGGTACTGACTGCCTGCTCCTTCGAGCTTGAAGACGAATTTGGTATTCGGCAATGATTGTGACCTGTGTGGTCAGGAACCGAGCGCGCAGCGCTTGACGAGTTGCAAACTCCGCTGGTGTACGAGCCGCTGGCCCAATGACACATGATGGCAACGGCCGATTCCCGAGTTGTTTGATATACTTATCGGTATCGGGGGCCGTAAACCGGTAGTCGGAATGCGGGTTGAACAGAGCCTGTGCCACAGGGTGGCTGATAACAGAAGCCTCTTGCTCATTGAGCTGCAGCTCTTGCACCTCGTCGAGGGGATTGGACATCGGAGTATCCTCCAAACCGCGCGATGCGCGTAGTGCGTTAAGTCCTTCAATGCCGCGTCGTTCAGCGAACGGACTAGCAGTACGGAGCGCTGGGCGCTCAGCAAGTGTACTAGTTCATCCTCGTGGATCTCCCCGGCCTTGGACTCTTCGTAGCCCACAGAGGTCTCCCTGAGTTGCTCAAAGAGCACTTGGTTCGCGGTTCGCGGCCGCTTCGGCTTGGGAGCCTTGGGACTGGACGTGTCTGCTGGCGGGTGTCGGCGCTTGTGCTCGGCGTAGTACTCCTGTACTGAGAGCTTCTTGAGCGCGGGAGACAGGATGTATTCGAGGTCGCTGGCCGTTAGTGCACTCGGTGCGGACGATGCGGGTCGTGAGACTGGGATCAGTCTTCGGTCGAAGGACCAGAAACAGTTGTGAGACATACAACGGGCCGTCGGCCAGCTCTGGGAGAACTTGGAAAGTTCTGTTGCGCGGAGCTTGATGGAAGGTGACCCCGTCACACGCGTAGGTTGACGCTACCTCACGTGAGGCAAATTGTCGAGTGTCGACACGTGGTGTCTTCAGTCTGGAGGGGAGAGTCTAACGGGGTTGCGCAAAGAGTTACGGTTATATAGGCGGTTATATAGGTCACCCTATTTGGTGTGACCACACACTTCCTAACACAGTACTCAGTACTTGAAAGTTAACAAGATATTAGTAGGTGGCTTCACAGCCAATATATATATGCGTTAGACTAGGCTCTACTGTGTTAGATAGTGAGACCTATAGATTTAGACCAGGGCGGCTCTGCCGCCGATAGCAATAATACATTCAGTTCACCTTAAGAGTTTCATTGTCTTGTAAAGACTGTAACTTCTTGGAGCATAATATGCTCTATTATACGCTACTGTCGTACGCTCGTCGCTGTTCTTTGTATGAGAACGCTAAGGAAACTAACTACCTTGGTCTAAGAGACTCACTGAGTCAGACTAAGTCTTCCTCTACGCTACAGTCTACGGCAGCCCCGCTGCAGATACCTTGTCGGTGGACTACTTGGCGGAGCAAAGAGACGCTTACTTTGCCGAGATGGTCGGTCGAAGATACGAAGGCGTGATCTACAAGTCGGTTCAGGATCTATTTCTCACATATAAAAATACAAATCTTTCCCTCCCACCACATCCAATATCAATTAAAAATATATAATTATATCCTCTTCATCCACTCTCTTCTTACACATACTTTACTTACAGTATTCCTTATGGGATTCGCGACAGGCATATTGTTGACGTGGGATGGTACCATAAAAGTTACCTGCTGGTAAAATATGTGACGTGTGCAAATGCAATAGAATGGCTATGCGTGTCCGATCTGTCGCCTTGCACATAAAGCGCGACGACACGATAATTAATGCACTTTGATTGGCTGAAGGATTTATCGCTAATGACTGAGCGTCGTCAATCACATAAGGAATACGATAGCTTAACCGTCTTTAACTACATTTACTCTATACTCTATTATTCCACCTTCCAAATACTCCACATCAATTATCCCTTCATCCCTCACCATTAATCACCTCACTTCACTTCCACGATATTTTTATCCATATACATATACCACTCATCCTACATCAATTCATAATTCACCCAAACAACCACTCATCATCCACTTTTCTCATACATGTACATTATATAAATACTTCATTTCACCTATTCTACCCAAATATTCCACATACTCTCACCCTACTCACCATTAGAGACTTTTCGAAGCGGAAAAATCACGCGATTTGAGATTCAGTTTCAGCTTGGCGCAGTACCGTGCTCTCCGAAGAGCTCAAACGAAACTCGATCGTGTGTTAGGGTAGAGTTTTTCCGCCTCGAAGCTCAACTAGCTTTGAGTTTGAGTGGCCGCCAGTCTCCAGCAATCGGGGTGGGGATGGTGTTCATCGGCCCCAAACTCACCGCAGACCAAGCGACGGAAATACTCTACGCTATACGGGCTGTTTCGCGAGGCAAGAAGAGACATTTTCTCGCCATCATGCCCTCGCTCATGGCCAACCACTGCGTCCGTCTCCTTACGCACGGGCCACGAATTAACTTCAGCAACACATTCGACCGTACGCAAGATGATGTCACTGCCTGTGTTCGCTACAACTTCACGATAACGCAGCTTCACTACTTGGCGGAAGTATTGCAACTTCCAAAGCCAAATTTGCGGACTACCGAGGGAGACGTGGTCTCCAGCACTGAGGCTCTGGCAATGGTTTGCCGTCGCCTTACCGAGCCGTCGAAGCTCTTTACCGTCGCCAATGAGTTTGGTCGGTCGCCGGCCGCATACAGCCGCATTTGTAAGGCAACAATCGCTATCTTACATCGGAAGCACGCTACACTGCCTTATTTCGCCCGCGCGACAGTACTAGATCGTCTGCAAGTTTACTGCAACGTCGTCGCAGCGAAGGGATCTCCGCTCCGGACGTGCTGGGGATTTATAGATGGTACGAAGCAGTACATCGCACGACCAAGCGCTAGACTGAACCCTTCCTCTCCATTCGAGAACCTGCAGCGCTCCGTATACAATGGCCATCCGCGCCGTCACTGCTTGAATTGGCAGGCGGTAACAGCACCCGACGGACTCATTATCAGTTTGTATGGTCCTGTCGAAGGACGTCGCCATGACACTACTATGCTGAGCATGAGTGGACTGCTCGAATACATGTCTACGGAAGACAATTTTAAAGGCAAGCTTATTTACGGAGACCCAGCTTATGGGTGCACAGATTATCTGTGCTGTCCATTTGCGTTGAGTGCACCTGAAAGCCCAGAGGCTGAGTTCAACGCGAGAATGAGTAGTGAGTGAAGCCGTTGAGTGGGGGTTCGGTAGGGTGAAGACGCTTTGGTCGTTCATCAACTGGGATAAAAGATGCGGGTACGTCAAACTCCTGTTGGGAATTTATTCTTCGTAGCAGTACTGCTATGGAACTGTCACACATGTTTGCAACCTCATGGCAACCAAATCTCCATGTACTTTGGCATGCGACCGCCACCGTTAGATGATTATCTAAGCAACTAATTTGGTTTTGGTAGCTACTCTACTTCTCAGTGTTCTTTCCCATTGCTATCGGTAGCAACTTTATCATAAAAGCTTGATTGGCATGCTCACGTTGTTGATCAGCAGCTTGGCGACGTTCTTCACGTTCACGCTCAGCTACGATGCGCTTTTCTTCGAGCTCAAGTCTTCTGGTGGCCTCTTCCCTCTCAAACTGCAGTCGTTGATTCAAATACTCGTACTTGGCTGACGAGTCCGAGATGGACTGCTCTATAGCGTGTGCAATAGAGTCCCGCACAACGCCGAGCTTCTCGCGTTTGCTTGCCTTCGCTCCTCGACATAATCCAACCGAAGCTGCTCTTTTTGCCCTGAGATGTCAGGAGGGTGTTCATCTTGCGCGGTAACCTCTTCACCAACTGCAACGTCATCACGGTCAGCACCCTCCTCCTCGTCTTCAACCTCCTCCATAGCAAGGCGACGCATCAACTCGCCTGACGATTCAATGCCTTGGATCTTGGACCGCTCCTTGGCCTTCTCCTGCTCCGACTTCTCCTTCCAGTTGTCCATGCGGCACACTATGTATTGAAGCAGGACGTCTCGCTCTTCATGTTCTTCGGTGGTTCCGGAAGAGCGCAGCGACGCTCACTGCTCCGCACGGAAAACACGTACTAGTCGATCGAAGCGGGTACGCAGCGCAGGACCTTCCTTCTTAACAAACCCTTCTACAGCTCGGCACTTCTCAGCAACCGTCTCAAAAGCCTTCATGATACCATTAGCAGTGCCCACAGCCGCCTCCCATGGCCGCACTAAGTTCACACAACGCAACAAGGTAAGATCATCGGCCGCATTGAAGTTTTGCGCCCAGCGTTAGGCGTGTCTGCGCTGGTCCCGCAAAGAGCAGGACGTTGTTCTTCTTGGTCGTGTGCTTCGTATATCGCCATTACCACCGAAGCTAAAGTGAAACTGAAAAACTCGCTGCCCGAAACGCACTTTTGAATGGACGACAAGCTCCTTTCAGTTTTCATAAACGGCACAGCTCTGAAACTCAAAGTAAACTCAAACCTGCCTTCGAAAAGTATCTATTATCATGCATCCATTCATCCCACTTATTTTCACCTCTTCTAGCCGGTATCTAAACCCTACAACCAAAAGCGGTTTGCACACTAGTAAAAAAATACGATAAAGTAACAAAGAAAATAGAATAAAAAATAAAAATATATAAATAAAAATATATAGCTTACTAGTTAAAACCCAAACTAATATTTGTAATAACCTCAATTAGTGTGATTTGGTTATTGTGACCCTAGATGAACGTTCCGGGGACCTAGATACCCAACATAAACTGGGGTCGGGGAACGAAATGGAGGCCTGATGAACGTTCATCCGGGACACTATATATAGAGCTCTTCGACGAGCACGGCGCCGTTATCGCCGCCGACCGCCGGTCCGCGGCGGACATTAATGTGCGGGCTTCTACTACGCCTCGTACACGACACGCTCCGGCTACTCGGGAATGACGATGGCTGTGTCTACACCCACCGTCGTGCGCGCGGGAAAGAACCTTGGGAAGAAGAACGCGACCAACGCGCTAACCCAAACGCTCAAGGACTGCGAGAGCAAGTACAAGAGCAAGATCAAGGCTGGATACGGCACAACGGTAGCTGCCGCCGCGGCATTGCGTTTGAAGCTGGCGTTCCCGATGGCGGTGAAGACCTATCGCGACCACGGACACAAGCTGCAGTATCCTCCGTTCATGCAGCTGGAGCTGGACGGAGTGCGCATGCTGGTGCATTATAGGCGAAGGCAATAAATCCGGCAGCAGACCGGCAAAAAAATTATCTCAGTCGATCGTACCGCTCGCAAACGTCAGCTGAGGCTGGCGCACGTCGAAGCAGTCAAACATGTGGTACTGAAGTTTCTCCTTTCCACTCTCCGGGATGGACGCGTTGCGCACGAGCCCCGCGATCGTCTGAAGATTCGTCCTATAGGAGTACAGCTCTCCGTCGATGATGGAGGACGTTAGGCCGGACGCTTCACACATCTTTTCCAACGCCGAGCTCACGCCGTCGAAGCCCGTGATTTCGTGCAGACGGCGCGTGAACAGGCGGACGCAACTCCTTGTCGGTGGACTCGGCGGAAAGGAAAACCAAAGTTTGCCGACCCCCGACCAAAAATGGGTCCACCGACGCGGCCGATTGCGGATACCGATTGCGCATAGGACAGATTAGCCTTTGCATTTTCCATGAACATGGCCATTCTCATATCAAACATTTCTCCATGCAAAGCCATAGCTTTGTTTTTCCATCGAATTCGGTCCATCATATTTTTTTCTCGACACTCCTTTTGGTGGCCCAACAAACACCTAGTGTGACTGAAAAATACAGAATTTTCTCCTTCACAGCGTTATCAGGATATATCCACCGAATATCGGTGTGGTATGTTGTAGGGTTGGTATTAATCAGCTCTATGCTCCGGTACCATTATCACGACAGTTGCACCATGAATCCTGACGTGCGTGGCCATAAAGTGAACGGAAAATTATTTAAAACCGCAATATATATAAATCTCGATTTTAGGCTCGGGGAACCCACCCTGTTCCGCTGTGTTAGGCAAGGAACTGTTGTATATGTATATCGTGCGTGTTTGTGTTTGTTTGTTTGTTTGTTTGTATTTTGTTGGTTAAAAATCGTGTTTTTAACCGTCGATAGACAGACATACAGAGCCGTGTTGATCGGCTGAAGAAGAAACTGCAAGAAGTGAACAACCAACCGGCTAATGAGTCACCAAAGCTTCTGTGCTTGAGCGCGGTGCCGGGCACCGGGCTGCGCGATTGTCGGTGCGTCGTGTCGGACGTAACTTTGCTACAGGCCCATTAGCCCTTCATTTTGGACATGGAGGCCCAACGTGGCGAGACGATCATCCGGCAGGCAGTGTGGGACAGCGCTGGTGCCTGCATCTCCGTGCAGGAAAAAAGCTCGTGCGGCGTCGCAGTGCTCGCAACAACGCAGGCTGCACGCTCCGCCGGCCTACGCATCCTGGTCGATGGTCTCCACGATGCTGACGCCGACGTCAACGCGTGCTTCCTCATCATCGGACGGACGGGATGCATCACAATATCACCCTGTCCTCTGGCCACGTCCCGCATCCGCGCTGTGCGAAAGACGACCTTGCTTGCGACAGTGCCCAACGAGCCAGCATGTCTGTCGAGTATCTTCCGTGTGTTCGCCGACGCTGATGTTCCCGTGCTCGCGATCCAGACACGTCTGCTCGCGCCTTGGTCTGCAAGTCGGTACGTGCTCTCGAGTGCGCTTTACTCTTCAACCGTTGTACAGCTACCTCACCGCGCCTTTATTCAGATTCCACGTGCACCAGGTGCTCGTGACCTTCATGTCGATGGATTCGGGTCGTAGCACGCTTCTGATGCACCTAGGCGAAAGGACCGTATTGCTGCGCGTGTTTGGCACATACTTCAGCATGCCTGTCGCTCCGTCGAACGACGCTGCTCACGGCAGCGAGTCCACCGCGTTCACCAATGGTACCGGCGCGTTCGTTCCGTCGAACGACGGTGCGGCCGTTGTAGATGCGTGGCCTCGGTCATAGCAGCAAGCAGCAGCTTCAATGCAATGACAGCCGGATCTAAATGTCGACAGCACACTGAACCACCGTGAGAGAAGTTCGTTGTGCGCAGATAGGAAAACATATTGACAGCAAAGGCAACACAATTGTGTTTTCGTGAACTGTGCGAGAGAAGCAAGATCAGCTGAGCAGTACAACTCGCTTACCTTGGAAAAAATAGGAAAAACGACAGCGAGCAAATTGCCAGAAACAACTGAAGGAGTAAAGCCGATGAAGTTCATCATGGTGCTGCCCAAATACAGAGACACAGTTAGTGTGCCTCGAATATAATACAACATCTGAGGAAGTAACAAACCTTGTTAAATTGTAGACACGCGAGCCTTTTCCGCTGATGTAAACACGCAGAACGGAAACCACATTAACACGAACGTGGCAGCGACTGCGATTTCAGGCTTCATACAGTGAAGAATGCACATCTTCCGATAAAAACAGCGCGCAGCGCGCAAAATGGACGACGTCGAAAGCTGGAGCTTAATAAAGCGCCATTTGCTTGAAATTCAACGCGAGGCAGTAGCAAACACTGCGAAAGACCAGTCGGAGAGCTGCAGCTTAGTCGTGATCTCCAATCAATTACGTTGCGATCTCACCCTACCCGCGATCTGCGCGCTGCCGTGGGCGAGTCCATCCTGTTCACCAATGCTGACGCGTCCGCTCCGTCGAACGACGCTGCTTCTGGCGCTGTGGGTGCGTGACCTGGCCGTCTGTTGTCGGCCCGCCGAGCAACGCTGTACTTCTCCGTGATCTGTTGCGTAGTACTTAAGTAGACCGCACCTTTTCATTTTTACAAATACAGGCGCAAATTGTGCACCGTCATACCGTGGGCATCCTTAATAAGAGACCCTTCACTCGAGTGTCTCACTTCGTTTGAGTAGGCAGACAAACACTGCCACGTTGAACTGAAGTAGTATGTTGGCAAGGGGTTACGGGTTATCAGTTTCGTTCAGTATACAACAATCCTAAGGTTGCGCCCCGCTTCGCATTCCAAACGCTAGGTTCATGCGCTAACAGAGGTGCACCCCTTGCGTGCGCCCAATAAGTCGGGTACCCCGACCATATTTAGAGAAATTGGATTAAGAGAAATCAGTGATTCCAAATCCAGAAGGGGGAAGAAACCTGGACCGAGCAGAAGGACCGCGCACCAGCTCACATCTTAACATGGGGGGCTGCATCGAGTAGAAGGACCGCGGGACACCTTGAGACACCACACACTGCGCATGGTGCGTCCGCCGCACACTGCGCCTACAGATTATGTGTTGATTTGAAGCCGTTCACGCACGAGGTGGAGCCGCGCACTCTTCAGGGACCATGGCATCACGATCCCAGTAAAATGCGCGGTCGCATGCCAGAAGGCGAATGGGTCGACGATTCAGACAGCAGTTTGCCCCCGACGCAGCCACATAGTCGTTTGCCCTTCACAGAGCCATCCAGTGTGACGGCTGAGAACTCTGAAGTCGCTGTAGCTTCAGGACCGACGGCGATCTCGCAGTCTACTATTAGTATGAAGCGAGGCGATCTTGACCAAACTGCTGCGACTGCACAAGGGAGTAAGGGGAGCGTACGCGGCCGCAAAACATAACGCTTGGCCTTTGCCATTGTAAGGGTTTAGGAGCTCGAACAAAGTTCCAGCGACAAAGGGTCCGTGACAGACGAAGCCTACATGCAAGACAGTTGCGAGGACGCCGATGACGACGAAGGGGAGGAGCATCTACAGCTCGCTCAGATGCAGGCATCAGCAGAGCTTGTAGAGCTCTCTGGCGGTGACGAGAAGCAGACCAAGGTCCCGGACATACAACAATCCGGTACGATACCGGGTAAATTCGCACCGGATCACGAGGAGAAGCCGGCGGAGCCAGAAACAGACCAAGCTTCCGGACGTGCAAGAATCCGGTACTAAACCGGATGAACTGGTACCGGATCAAGCGGAAGAGACAGCAGTGCAGTGTTAGCTGATGCCAGCGAAAGTGCCGGTGGCGAGGTGTCACACACCTCGTCACACACGAGATCTATTTGGGGAAGATGCCGCAATTGCAGAACTCGAAGCATCCCGCGGACACGTCGTTGAGGATGATGGAACGTTCATGGAGGGATTCAAGCGCGTTTACGACAGCTGGGATGACTTATTTACTACGCTGACAGAGCATAGCAAAAGATGTGGCAGCTGCTATCGAAGAGAACGTCGTACAGCTCGAGGTTGAGGAACAGGAAGCTCACGGAGCGCGGTGTTTCTGAAGGCGACTCTCTCGTGATATCAGCCAGCTTTCCCCATTATTCCATCACGCTCCTTTGTATGCATGGAGTCAACCACCCCAAGAATAGTAAGGGAAACGACAACGAAGAATCATCCGCTACTTGGGGTGTGGAGCTTAAGTAAATGTCCATTCTCGGCGTGATGCACAAGGCGTTTGGAAGGTAAACGTGTCGTGGGAGGGAGCGCATAACCATCTGCGCAGCGCGGAGCTGTTCCAGTACTACTCTGAAAATCGTAGAATCGCTGATCCTGAAGTGCTTCGTCGCGTGGGTGGTATGTAGTTTTGTACAAGGATACAGTGGAGACCATGACTCTCAACAAGTATACCTTCACCGGCGAAGAGGTTGAGGGGTGCGTCTCCTCACATTTCGTGCTACGGAGTGGCTGGAAACGACGTCTCTGATTGCTGGATTACTGATGTTGGCATGTCGATACGTTTCGGAGGGCGTATTTTTACTCCAGACTGGTATCCTTTCTCGGACGTGCCAAGACAACACAAGAGCGCGGCCACACATGGGGCCTCTCACGCTAGTGTACAGCGGTAGATTGGCGTGGTGAACATGAGTGGATTCCACTGGGTGGCCTTCTTTATTGACTTCCCATCCGACCAAGTATGCTGCACGATGTTTGATCCACAGCAGACCGACTCACGATACACTGCACTGGAAGATGCCGAGCAAAAAGCAATTGTTCCCCAACTTCGTGGACAGCCGGAGGTTACGTTTATACGCTGGGATAAGTACAAGCAAGACGATGGGCATTCATGTGGCGTATGGTCTCTATTTTTCTGGAGTCAATGATAACCAGCCACAAGTGGAGCGATGCATGCTATGGTTTTGAGCAGTAAGGGCATCTCCACCGCGAACGTCAAATTGCTGATAAGAAAGCAATCTGCTATAAGTTACCGGATACTTTTTCTCCACCGCGTAAGCAAACAAGGATATCATCAAATAAAAAACCTGGGTCGACAGCAAATCAGCCGAATTTGCTGTCGGTTTTGCGATCTCCCAGCAAACAGCCGTGTCCGATGCGTTTGGAGATATTACCATGCAGATATTCCAGAATACGGGCATTTCTACGCGGGCAGCAGTCCCTCCCCCTTTCTAGATTCCATTTGCAGCAAGGTACAGACAGCCTCGGCACAATAGCGGGTGCGAAAGGAACCATGCGAGGGCTCGAAATGGGACCACATCGAAGACAAAATGCTCGCCAGAGCGTGGTTAGCTGTTTCACAGGACGGGGTGACAGGCAAGGACCAAAGAGCAGATCTGTTTTGGGAGCGAGTCGCTGGTAAGTACAATTCGATTCGACCTCGCCATCACTCGCGCTACGAGCGCCCTCAGAACTCTGTCATGAAAAGATGGCAGCTGATACGCCTCACAGTTGGGAAATTCTGTGGTTGTATTGCTTCGGATAACCAACTTCATGAGAGTTTACAAACAGCGGAGGACAGAGTCAAGGACGTAGTGACGCTGTACGAGAAATTGTACGGGGACCGTTTCGATCTCCTTGAAGCATGGCGGGAGGTTCGCGACGACCCGAGATGGCGGGAGCTTCCCGACGCCAATGGTTCTAAGTCGAGTTGAAAGCGGTCCAGTAACACGAGTTCGGGGGACGCTGCGGTTGGTTCTAGGCGAACGTCTGGAAGCGGGGCGCCCACGGTCGAAACAAGGCCTGATGGAGTCAAAAAGCTGAAACAGGCAAGATCACTTGAGATAGCAACCAAAAAATGGCGGATGCTGCTGTAGTCATGGCTAAAACGTCGCGTCGGAAAGCTTAACTGGAACAAAACCGCATTTCACTACTAAAGAAGCGGGAACAAAACCGCATCATTTTTGCCCCGGTTGACGGCTCAGACGAGATATCTTTGTCTATTCTTCGGCTGAAAAAGCAAACGATTCTACGAGAATTGGAGCAGGTACGTGTTGAAATTTATTGGCTGGAATAATTTCGCACAACTAATTGTTGTCTCCACGTTACAGCAGTCGAGTTCAGATCAAGCACCTGACGTGGCCGGTGCTACCGATATCAACGACGAGAATGAAACAGAAAGCAGTGCTTGTGGTAACGTGCTTTACTGTTTTTACCTCTTTATTTGTCTGCTAATTTAATTAGCATTTTTAAAAAGCTTTCCTTGCACCCTCTAGCCTATACAAGTGCTCAAGCAGTGCCTTCTTCAAATCAGAATTCGCTGTCTCCGACTGGATGATGTATCTACGCATTATGAACTCTTCTAAGCCCATTTCGTCATCATCGCGGAAGTTTTTACTCCATCGGCGTCGCGAGGCACATTCGTATCTTGAATATACCCAACTGATAATTTCTATAAGCCCGGGACCTCCCACTCGTCATCGATTATCATATTATGAATGACAACACAGGCCTTGATGACATTCAGCATGTCATCTGCGTACCAAATGCGACTTGGTATCTTGATGATACAAAATTGCGACTGCAACGAGCCAAATGTGCGCTCCACGTCTTTCCTTGCGGCATCTTACTTTTTAACCAACTTTTTTCTTTTGCGGTTGAAGGCTGCGATATCGTAGACACGAAGAACGCATAGGGGGATAGATACCATCGGCAAGGTAGTAGAGCTGCTTACCCCCGCAGCATACGAAAACGAATCGTACAATTCGTGCTGGATAACAAGTGGAGATCGATCGATGATATTGATGTCTGTGCACAACGCAGCATCAAAACGTTAGCGTAAGTCATAAAATATATCAATGTACAAGCTTACCATTATTCGATCCTGCACAACCAAAGTAGAAATGAGAAATCCACATGTGGAAAGATGCCCTTGGGAGTCTTAGCCAATCGCTGTGATCGGTGATTAAAAGTGCTTGCCCGGGAAAGCGACTCCTCACGGTTCAGCCAATCCGTGACCCAGATTTTATTCAAGTGCGCGCCCGGAGTCACCCACGCCAGCAGTGTTGCAGAAGATTTTATCGAAGTTCAAGATGTAGCCAAGAGTAGTGAGCACGGGCCCTTGCCAAAGAGGTATTTGTCTTTTGCATGTGTAGATATTTAATCAGAATTCGATTTGCCCCACAAGCACAAGTCAGTCATCCCTGAGCCGCTACCGTCTACTCACATAGGCGGGTGGTAGAAAGAGTACTTCGAAGGACAAACAAAATTCAACCCCAGTTAACCAAGCTTTTGTGTTTCGACATATCCAGTGCGGTTATTTCATATTCCCACTGCTGAGTCCTTCGGTTTTCGCCCTTGGCTCGACGGTGCTTCATATTTCCAGGAAGAAGGTGATCTCTCCTGTGAGTGCTTTCGGCAGAACGATATCCCGGGATAGTGGTTCCCGGAGTCGTTGGTTTGGTTGTGCAAGAATCCCGGATAGTGGTTCCAGGACTTGCTTCTCTCGTCCCAGAAGAGGACGTGGTGCGCGGAAATCCCGGTGTATCTCGAGTGCATCGGATTACGGCAGGCCTATCCCAGGTCAACAGCTCGCAGTTTGGACTCCCGGATCCGGAAGTTCAGATTCGGCCCTAAGCTGGGGTATCGAGGAAGAGTATAAGCTACGCAGGCGGTTCCGAGCCGGGATCGTACAAGAGTCGAGGCTGTTACACGGTTCTGAGTCGGAACCGTAGAAGAGAAAGAAGAGGCCGTCAAGCGGTTCCGAGCCGGGATCGCAGAAGAGAAGAGGCTGTTACACGGTTCTGAGCCGGAACCGTAGAAGAGGAAGAAGAGGCTGTCAAGGTCCTGTCCCGGACCTGAGAAGAAGAGGACAAGTTTGTGTGTGGAGAGTGACGTGTATAAGAAGAAAAACCCGGGGTATTTCGGGAGAAGAAAGAAGACAACACACGTGCAGAACCGAGATATGCGAAGCAAGGGCTCGGCTCCGTTCTGGCTACATTTTGATTGGAGACTTTTCTGGGATCGGAGATAGTTGTTGTGACCGACATACGTCTGGGTCCACAGCGTATCTGTAGGAAGAACCAATGAAAGGGATTACAAGTAGTGGTACACACACGCCCTCTTAGCCCGGCTTAAAATCCGAACCGAGTGATCTGTGTCCGACAGTTTATTTCTGGAATCTACAAGATGCCTCACCACATAAGCGAGGGTGTACTCTCAGCTCCCTTAATGTTCTCGTCGAGCGAGTCAGCACAGGAACTATACAACAACATTCGAATAGCGGCGCTACATTTTGAAGTGGCGATAGCCCCTTATTTCCGAGGGCATCAACCCGCTGCTCGAATTCCGGGTCATGACTAACGACAGCATCCATGATGCGGTTAAAGAGGGATCGTCTCATGCGGTGCCGTCGCCTAAACAACTTCTCCGGATACACCGGGTTTTCACAAAAGTAATCCTGTCAGAGTCGGGCATGAGCCACCTCAAAGTCCCGGTTCAGGTTGGCTGCTTTACCAGGCTGCGAGCCGCCCCTCTTGCGCTTGAGCGGGGTTTTCTGCGAAGCCAGAAGCAAGAGCATGAAGGCCTGAAAATGGGTGGATCATGGTCACGTGTAAGTGAGTTAAATTCGCAAGTAAGGTAGTGGCGTACGTACTTCTCGTCATCACTGTCGCTACGAAGCTCCGTGCCTTCGTCCGAGTCGCTCATCATGCGTGTTTACAAATGCTACAGAGTCTGTTGATATCGATATTTGCAGGTGCGCGGTGGGGATAGTTGCAGTTGCTAACGATAGCAATGTGTCATTTACTGTGATTACTTACGATTTGGTGATAGGATAGTAACGTTGCGGTGGAGATGCCCGAATACCGTCTGCGGTACTTACGCTTGTGTGCGCACAATTCGGCTAGTGATGTCGTCTAAGTACAGCGAACGACGTTGAATACATATTTTGCATTTCTAAGCTGCACCTTAAATGCTTCCCATATTGATTTTTGATGTCAACGCCGAATCATTCCGTACAACATTTCCCCAATCCGGTATACCACCTAAGTTTTCGTACAACACATCATTTTGTATGAAGTTAAACATTACCTTTGGGTAAACTACCACAACCGAAGCGCGGACCTGCCGTTTTTCGGTAGCAGAAGCAGAGCTGGTAGATCCACCGAGTGAAGGCGTAATAAACACGGCACCATTAGCTACTAACGCTAATATACATTTTTTTAATTATAAGTTGAGGTGTATTGTGTTACTGATACCTTGCAGCAACGAACTCTAATACCCATTCCTGTTGGGCATCCAGATCCCCACAGGTAGCTCAGCTCTCTACCTCCTCTCGCTTCTCTTGCTCCTCTTCTGATACTCCTTATCCGCTGCTCTCAGTGTCACGTCCGATGGCTTTTACTCCGCGCTCACCAACCCATCCTGTGCTTTCCTCCACCGGCGAATGTCGCCACTCCTGTGAGCGGTGACCCCCTCCGGCATGTGTTGCTCTCCTCCTTGATCTGCTGTCCACGTCCTGCTGCCCTGGTTATCCATCGCCCAGTTCGCCAGCCAATCTTCTACTTAGTTGTGCCGGCGATAGTGATGTGACCACGATGCCACCTCACACAGATCCGCCAACCTGCGTGACACACGGTACCAATGCTGGAGCCTGCGCGATTTTGGCGGCCGACGCTCGGGCATCATCCCCAGGATAATCGCGCTGTCACCCACCACATGTAGTCTCCGCCAGTGCTGCTCGACCGCTTTAGCCAGTAGTCTCTGCAAACCAATAAACTCCGCTACATTGTTGGTTGTACGTCTCCCCATCGTCTGATAATTGTGTTGATGATTTGGAGCTTCTGGTATGACACCGCCGTCAATGGGTACATGCCGAGTCGGGCCCTGCACAATGCATCCGATGGACTTGATCCACCACCGTCACCTTCCTTGTCTCCGGTTTGTGCTTGCGATCAACCCTCAACCTCCACAGCGCCGTTATCACCACCGTGCACCCTAAGGTCCACAGCTCGCAGGCTGTATCGTGAAGGATTTCCCAGTTCTCTATCTCTTGTTGCACGCCCCATCGTAAAAGCCACCCTGGAGTCCGCTCCAGTCTTTGGAAAAAGTCTCCTCAATCGCCAGCTGGGAAAACTACCGATATTATATCGGTATTGAAAATTTTATTATGAATTGGTAATAACTATTTGCTACAGTACATGTAGTTGTCCGGTGCACCAGGATCGCAGCTGATTTGTCTTTCCCTTTTGGGGCGACCGGGTTTTCTTTTGTTTTGAAGATATCGCGTCAGCTACTGTTGGTTCATGGGTAGCTGGAGCGTTGACAACTAAATTAGGAAATAAGAGATAGTAGCTCAAATACTCCTGCGGAAGCGATTTTGTTTTGCAGAGAGCGACTTCATCTTCTTCCCTGACAGGGCCTTCGTAGTAGCTGTACGCGGCAGGCGGAGGCTTCCCAAAATCTTCGATCTGATGCTGAAACAGGTCGCGACTAACCGCTTACGAAAAATTAAATAAATAATTTCTTTCAGCCTCGGTTTTATTTGCGGGTCCGGCCAAACGCTTCATATACCAACATATCTACTATCCAACACACTCCTTATCCCCATTCAAATGTATTCACTCTCCATTCACACTCTTTATACCAATATTTTATCAACCTTTATAGCATACAAACCCTACACCGAACAAACAAACATAATTTCTTTTCAACTTTTTACCTACACATTACAAATCATTCCTATTTTTATTTTTTCTCACTCACCCTCATGCTCTATACATATAATTTACATACTTCTAATTGTATATCTATATACTCTTCCATTCACCTCCTCCTTTACTCTCACCAACCTTTCTTCTTTTTTCTTCTATCATACGCCCTCCTTGACAGTACATATTTCTATAATATAACCATTTTTACAAACATTCACCCCACATCAATGACATAACTTACATTTATACTTACTCTTCACAAAATTCTCTTATTTCCCTCTTTATCAACAACTTTATTCTCTATCCCCCACGTGTACCACGCGTGGAACGTTTGTACAAAGAGTGGTACAGACTTTGAAGAGCTGTAAGTAAGTTGCTAACTGGCTTTTGAAACTGTAGCTGACACAAACGTGTTCGTCTCGCACAAACCTTTTCTCCGCCACTCGAAGCACGCAAATTGGACCTGCCGTTATGACAGTACATCGTCAGGGAGATCTCGTCGTCCAAAAAGACCAACCTGAAGTGTGCAGTCGTCTCAAACGTGTTAAAGGAGTCCTGACATCGCTCCTATGATGTCCTGTGGAGTTATGGCGTGCTGCAGCACGTCTCACTCCGTTCCAGTGGCTCTCAAACGCCACCAGAACAGTCGCAGCAGCCCGCAGGTGAAGATATTGAACACGTGCATTTTTGGACGCTGCCGAATCTGTAAACGACGTTGCTCCAACTACTGCGGGGTTGTCACAGCCAATGTAAGACGCGTTTTATCCGTTGTGTGGCTTCGGGACGAAGCGAAACTGCTACGCTCAGCATGCTCATCCTGCGTCGTGCTAATAAAAAATCGTATTGTGCCGAGCATACAAACATTTATCTTGCTTTTTGTATGCTTTATTAAAGTTGCACCGTACCACGCGCGGGACAGCTGCCTGGCACATCTAGGGTGGGGGATAGAGATTAACATATTAATCTAATAATTATCAACCAATCACTCAAAAACTTATAAATCCACACTAATCCAATTATATATACCTTCACATCAGAAATACTTTCTTCACCTCTGTTAAAGTTCCAATGTTACATTTTCATGTTTGGTAGCCTGCACTCACCGACGCGTAGCGGCGGCATAACTAGTCTTAAAACTCAACACAGTTTCCCACCGTACCAGAACATGAGCGCATACGTTGCGAAAACGATGAAGGAGCGAAACTCCAACACCACTCCATTCAAACGAGCTTTCGGCGGCCACTTGCTAGTGGTTCCTCCAGTAGGGTCATAAAATTTTCGGTCATAGACTTCTCCATGGAAACCACAGTCCGGATGTTTGGTGAGCGCTTCTGAGGCGTGCGCACCTAAATCCTCTAGCTCGTCAGATAGCAAGTTACTGTGTCGTACGTGCTTCATCCGAATAACTTGCCCCATGATAAGCAGCGGAATACCGCAAGCATCACCAGGGTTAGAACTAAACCCTGGTGATGCTTGCCGTATTCACCATATTTTTACATTTTTACCAATCCACAACAACAAAAATTAAACAATTTTAATCCTCTCCATACTTTCATTCATATTCACTATCTATTTTCTCACATACTCAAAAATACAAATCTGTCCCTTCTACCACATCCAATATCATTTAAAAATACATATCCTCCCCATCCACTCGCTTCTTACACATACTTTGCTTAACTCAACCTTCTTTACCTCCATTTACTCAATGCTCTAGTATTCTACCTTCCAAATTCCCCATCAATTATCCCTTCATCCCTCACACTAATCACTTCACTTCCACTATACCTTCATCCATATACAATATGCCACTCATCTTACATCAATTTATCATTCATCCCAACAACCACACACACACTCATCATCCACTTTTCTCATCCATATACACTATATAACTACTTCACACCCACTTCTTCTATTCCTAAATATTCCACATACTATCACCCTACCCACCATCATCATTCATCCATTCACTCCACTTCTTTACACTTCTCCTAGCCGTTGTCTAAACCCTACAACCAAAAGCGGTTTACATACTATATAGGATCGCGCCGGCGTTACCGGACGTGGGGGACGCCAACGTGGGCATTTTCCCGTGTAGACGACGAGGTTTCCATCGCCATGAATGCACAACTCGAATGTTTTGCAGAACCAGCTACAGCCGTTGTATTGCGGCAAGATAACGCTTGAATCCGAGCCCGCGGGCGTCACGAAGTTCCCGTTGTCGTACATGTCCATGCCGTACCACTCGTTTGCAGCGACATGCTGGAGCGATGCCTCGATGATGTACGTGCCTTGGGGACAAGGTTACAGCTCGCTAAAAACCGTTTGTTGGCCGTAAGATTCCAGCCAGTCGTCACAGAGTTCCGCGAAACGAAGCTGAATTTGTTGCCCCAGTATCTCACGGGTTATAGTTTCTGCTTCCGAGCCCGTTGTTGGGGTACACGCGATAGAGTTTACTACCGGCGTCGGGCGTGGTGGTGGTGGCACTGGACATACCCTTCACGATATGCCCGCTGTTGAACCAGCTGTTGTCGGGCTCGTCGGTGGTCGCGTGCACTACCGGGAACAAATACTTGTTTCGATTGTCGAGTCTTATGTTGTGGCACGGGGGCGCCCTTGTTCATGTTTTAGTAGTTGATGATGATGCCAATTTTGTTTCTCAACTCACCAAACGGTGCGTTGGGCAGGTAACCGTCCCAGGTGAGCTTGTCCATCGTCCCCTTCCACAGTCTATCGCCGAAGTACTGGCGGATAAGCTCGCCCAGTTTTATCATTATATCAGTGTCATCGGCGTCGTAGATTTCTAGCTGCAGGACAGGGCATCGTCGTCCCGAGAAACCCGAATTCCTTCATAACTTGGTTTGACGTGCGAGTAGCTAACGTCGGCCAGGGGTCATTTCCGTGAACAACGATCAGTGTTGATTAGCGCTGCCAGTCGGTGGATATCCAGCTCGATATATCTAGTACTGGTCGCGAGAACGCTTCTCGTATTCGTAGCGGAAGAGTTTCCGACCGGTACGAGGCGACAAAAGAGTTGTGGCTGGAGTTGATATAAAACAAACTTAAAGGCCAGCTCAAGAACAGCTGCCATTTACCGCGTTCAAGTACCTGGTCAAACTCAAAACCACGCTTATTTTTTGCTGGACATTTTGTGTCGCAAAATTAGCCAATCAAATGATTTCAAGTTCGGCCCTTTCCCAGGAACTTCTTTATTTCCCCTTGTCACCTCACTTTTGCCAAACGCACCATGAAGCGCGGTGCCATCATCGACTGTGTCCCTTCTACCAAGCGCCAAACTTAAGACGACCAAAGCACGCGGTGAGATTGCTCCGGTGGTTGATCCCAATGACCCGGTGCCCCAAGTACCGTTCCATCTGCTTATGGAGCCAACATTGACTACGAGATCGTGAAAAACGTGAGCACCGAAAACGCTCGAATCCAAATTCGTCGCGGAACACTCTGCGATGCGCCTCGTCGAGCGGTGGAGAAGTCGCGTTCAAGCTGGTCAAAAGAGCGAGGCATTAGAGATGCAAACATGGAGTATCCAGCACCGCGTGGAGGACGAGCTCGGCGAGGAGCATTCGACGACAGATGCCGCTACCGTGAAGGAGTGTCATGGAGTGGTTTGCTTAAACTTGCAGAGCCCATGGCCAAACCGCGGTAGCGAGAAAGAAGATGACAGCGCCCAAGTGCATGCTTGATGATCGCTACATCTATCTCCAATCGCTGCTTTTGATGGCAGCAACCCAGGGCGACGTTCTCACAGCGTCGATAGCGATGGCCTTAGATGGCGACCAGAGGCATACACATTACGCTGTGGAAGTCGCGGTGGGGCGAGGACACCTCGATATCGTAGCATACCACTTGGTCTTATCCTTGTGGGCGCTGTTATCGCGGACGCCCGTTCTTCGCAGCATCGGGTTCTCGACTGGTTCAACCGCTTCGACTTTAGCTTTGCAAGGGACGGTGATGGGCTCTCATGTTCGTAGTCGAGGAAGACCTCCCCGAAGTCGTGGCGGAACTGAGCGGATATTCCAACCTTTGCGAAAATGATGTCGATGGTGCTCTTATCAACGCCATACGCGACAACCGCCCCGTGTTGTCCAGACGCTGTGTAATAGCTTTGGCAACAGCAATCGAGCGAGGGTCTGGATTGATCTGATCGGAGAGGCTAGCTCTTTACACCATCTGGAGATCGTCAAGATACTGTACGAGGCGTGTCATGCTATATGCCCTTACTGTTGGTCGGACAACCCACGCACACGAAGCGTGTTTATAGCGAACCGTTTGGTGTTATACATGAACGATATTGCCAAGAGCGTACACATAGAGGCGCTCGCGAACCTCCAAAGCAAAGGGGTGGTTTGCAAAAGCAGTAGTGTGATGGTGATTCCCGCCTATGATGGTCGTTCCGACGTGCTCTCGGTGCTCAACGGTCATTCTCCGTTGAGTACGTACATGAGTGCGTACACCTCATAAATAGTGGTGGAAGCGGCTCGCAATGGTCACACGCGTGTCCTGAGGAAGCTGGCGGCGAACGGACATGTATTTAACAAATTGTTCCGTGACAGCGCTGCCGTCGAGAATGCTGTACAGGCAGCTCGCGCCAACGGACACCGCAATGTGGTCACATTGTTGAAAACTTCACTACAGACCTCCGCTGCATAGCGTTCAAACGGTCGCCGTCGGGACATTCCTTTGAAGATGAAGTACAGGCACGGACGTGTGCACGAGTTCCAAGATGTGGCAAGCGACCAACCGCCAGATGGTCAACGTAGAAGTCGTTTTGTGCTGTAAACCAGTCGAGGCAAGACTAACTTCTCACAGACCGATTTCATGACAAACTGTGTCAAACGTGGTTTTGACAGACTTGCGTAGGAAAATATAGCAACCATGTTGCCAAAACGTTTGGCTCGAGCATTTAAAGACATCCAATCATGCAGTCTAGTTACAACTGGAAAACTTTGTCGGAAGTCTCTGGGTGAGTTTGTCGAGTGCCTGAACGCCGCGATTCCCGCTCGGTCTAGCTCCGCGCGTTCAGCGTGTACCGCTTCAATCGCCTTAAGTACACGGCGGGAAAGCAGCGCTTCCTCAACGACATCTTAAAACTCAACACGTCTATGGTGTCTGTCCGTCACAAACATCACTTTTTGACTGATTTTGCCAGGATTGGCTAAAATGCTGTCGAGCGGAGCGAGGCGGCCCCCGATTGGCTACCGAGCGCAGCGAAGCGGCTGCCAAGGCCTCTGTGCTTTGCTGGGCCGAAGGGCCCGCCCGAGCCTCCCGTCACCAACTATTACGGAGAGTAGTGGAGCGAGCCCTTGCGAGTGGAGCGGTTCTGTTGACTACCGAAGCGTAGCGTAGGTAGCTTAACTAACTTTCTTATCAAACACTCACCGACGCGTAGCGGCGGCACTCGGCTAGTCAAGACCTTCAAGCCGTACGACGCGATGATACTGTGGACTGACTAAAAGTACATCCTCAGGCACTTCGGCCTCCAAGGAATTTGTTTCCTGGGATTGGACAAATATATAAGTGGGTGCCGTGTTTTCAGCTTCGCTAGCGACAAAAGAACGGATGCGGATAAGCCTGCCGCCGAGCTTGCCCAGCCGTCGAGTCCGGAAAAGCCATGCTCGGCAGCCGAGATTGAGTTTGAGAAAGAGGTGGACGCCCCGACTCGGTTGTTCAACGACGACGTTGTAAAGTATGTCGGTGACGTTGGCGCCGCTGTGGAGAAGGCGAGGACGAGATGGATCGACTGTATCAGCACATGCAGGCGCGGATCGCGGCTACGGCGGATCACGGCTACGCATGATAACATCGGCTTGGATTCAGTTTTTAAGCGCTGTCCTGATTCAATTACCGGACCTTTTGTCAATACCCACTACCATGACGCGCCAGAGTGCCATCATCGACTTTGTCCGTGCTACGAAGCGCGCCAAACTCAAGACGACCGAAGCACGCGATGAAATCGTTCCGACGAATGACCCCACGACCCGGTGCTCCTAGCGCCGTCCCGGGTGCTTACGAAGGCCAATGCCTGCTACGAGATCGTGAAAATCGTTAGCAGCATGCTCGTGCCGGAATCGCTCGAAATCCGAGTTTGTCGCAGAACACTCTGCGATGCGCCTCGTCGAGCGGTGGGGAAGTCGCATTCCTGCTACTCAAAAGGGGGGCGTTAGAGACGGCGGTGTGGAGTCGCCAGAATCGCGTAATGGGTGAGCACGGCGAGGAGCTTTCGACGGCAGATGCTGCTACCGCGAAGGAGTCAGGTGGGTTTAACAGGGGCAACGGCTTTTGTATGTGCTTCACAAGAGCCTGGAGGAGGTTTGAACAGGGGTAACTTCTTCAGTATTTAAAAACAAAATCTAGCTTGGCATCAGGCCAAGTGACGGAGGCTTTGCCGCGAATATATTGGAGACGGACTGGGAATACACTGCTAGCGACGTCTCGCGTTTTGTGCGGTCGCACATGACTCGCTGCCGAACGTCTCCTTCTTTGAAACGGCCGATGATGTACTGGATCTTGTGGTCTATTTTATTGATTTGGCCGAACATCACCAGCTTCTTGTAGTTTGGTCAGTGAACGTCGTCGCTGCGAGCAAAGATCGTTTCAGCGATGCGAGCGATCGTCTTGCGCTCGGAGGAGTCGATGCCTCAGGACGGCTTGTTGATGTACTCGTTGACGATGGTCTGGGTTGTGAAGAGACTGATGTGTGAGTTCATACGAAACAGAGGCGGGATGGTCGTGTCGTTCTGCACCGAGATGAGCGTGGTGACGAAGTAGTGTCGACCTCGGCAGAACAGCTTTTCGTCTCCTCGAGGTCCTTCCACTCCTTGAAGCTGGACATGCAGTCGTCTATGAGGATGATAACAGACGGGTTGATCTCGAAGTTCGTCAGCAGCGTGTTTTGCATGTCCGCGAGCTTGAACGCCTGAAGTCGAGTCACATTCTGGATGACGCACGCGCGCATAATCTTGATCAGCTTCTTTGAGTACGTCCCGTACAGCTCTGCGACCGCGGACTCGACTTTCTCCTTGTCGTAACTGGCCTTGATCTCCAAGCAGTCATCCGGGGAATTTTGTCAAGCTCCTTAATCTTTTCCTGCGAGTCGTACGTGGCCACGAGTCGGTACAGTGGTTTCACGTTCTCGAGCTTCCGCACCAGTTCGTACATGGCCAGGACAATGCTCTGGCGCTGGAAGATACGTTTCATGAGCGGCCCGCCTACGTCGTCGTTTATGCATTGGTCCGGCACGATGCCGGAGTAGTCGCCGTTCAGACTGGCTTTCGGGCAGCAAACGACAATGAGGAGGATGGTCCCGCGCAACGAATTGAGAATGTGCTGGATCAGCGAGCTCTTACGGCTACCCAACGGTCCGTACAGGATAGTTAGACGGTTGTGAAAGTGCATATCGCGGTCATCCACGCGCGGCACGGGAATGCCGTGATTGTAGAGGACATTCACGGACATTTGTATATATATCGTGTGTGACTATCAGGCGAAGGTGAAAAGCACAGAATGAACGAAGGAGGGAATAACATATTGATTTTTTTGGTTTTTTTGGTTTGGAGCGAAAGGTGGTATTGGTTCTTGGCAACGAAGCACCTTGTTTCTGAGCCGATATTCGTGGTTTTCGACCAAGCCCAGTCGCTCCAGACGTTTCTTTCCCCTGGTGGCCTTCGCCGTTCTCGACAAGATTTTCATGGGGCATATTCGTCTTTCTACGGCTCCTCCTCCGCGCACGCGCGTCCACTTCGTCGGCTCAGTCCATCATTTCCTTGGAGAGCTTCACGTCCTCCGCCTGCGCGACGGACTTACCCTCGCGAATGAGGTGGCGAACATCCTCCTTGGTTATCACGCCCTCAGTCACCATGCGGTCGGTCTCGCCGCGGCTGCCGTCGCTGTCGAGGAGCCGTTTAGCAGCATCAGCGCATACATGACATCCGTGTAGCGCTGTCGCTGCAGGTCCTCTCGGAGGGTCTGCTTCTGCGCCGGTCTGCGGAACTCGAACCCACCGTCGTTCGTGTCGGTCACATGACAGTCGAGGAAGTCCTGGCACAGCGGCAGAGTCAGCTGGAAGAAGGTCTTGTCAACGCCGGTGAGATGGCCGATGATCTTCGGGTTGAGGGCAACGTCCGTCGCGGACAAGTCCCGGCGTGCCTGGTAGCCCTGGTACTTCTCTCCTCACGCCTTGGCGACGACCGCCTAGAACACCTGCTCAGCTTTGTTTGGTACACGCCGACCGAGAAAGACTTGATCTTCTTGTCGAAGTCAACGTTAGTGTCGTACGGGAACGCCCGCATCTGTTGAAGCTTCGCTAGCTCGTAGTTAACCTCGTGGATGACGCAGCGTGGCGTCGGTTGTAGCATTTTGCTCGTTGGGTGGCGCTCCGCCAGCAGCTTGATGCGCGTGCCTGTGACAGTTCGTACAGCAGATGTAGATCTTCAGCTGGGACTCTCGTGAGAAGGCAACCACGAACATCACCTTGAGTCTACGCAGCGCCTGCGGGAGCGAGTGGCTCGCGGACAGCTGATCGAGCGCGTGCGGAACACGCTAGAGCCAATCCACATCCTCGCGAACTCGGTCGTGAACGTGAACATGGCGTCCATCTTGTCTTGCAGATCCACAATCTGCTGCTTGGAGTCGTCTGCGTACACCAGCAGCTTGTCGATCGTCATGGCCTGGTCGAGGTTGATGAACTTGAGCTCGTTGTTGCTTTCGATAAGTCCTTCGTTGCTCTTGATGAGTCCTTCGTTGCTCGCCAAGAGAGTATGAACCTTGTCGGACAGACTCGTATTTTCCTTTCCAAGTTGGGTTTTGTACTGCCCTAGCTTCTTGTTCCGGTGCTCCAGCCGGGCGAGTTCGTACACGCCCATGTGTTTGACCATGTTCCCAAGGAAAAGGCAGTACTTGGAGTACTTCACCGGGTCGATGGGTTGGTTGGCGCGATGTTGCGCGCGCATCAAATAACTCTTGAAAGCTTCGGGCGTCAGGTGGTATTGGTTCTTGGCAACGAAATCACCTTGTTTCAACGGCTCAACTACGTGGTTGAGCCGGTAGTCTTGGCCCTCGACCAGTCCCAACTTAACCAGACGTTTCTGTATTGCGAAACGCTGTCCACTTGTCGCCATGCCGTACTAGACCAGCTACTCGTGGGGCACGACGAACTGCCCATCGTTATTCTCGTCCGCCAGCACGAGGAAGTACGCCATGAAGGACGTGTCTAGGTCGGGGCAGGCGGCAGCCTTGACCTTGAGCACGAAGTCCTCCAGATGGATAGAGACGTAGCGAGTTGCGGGGTCGTGGGCGAGTTGGTTCATCGTCGTTGGAGTGAGGTGTTGTTGCGGAAGGATTGAAATCCTGGAATGAACGCAGGCAATACCACTTTTCCAGTGTGGTGTAGCGGGATCCGTCAAAATCTGACTAAGACTGGATCCGGCTTCCCAACCGCGCCCAGACACCGACTAACGGAGGGGTACTCCGATATCCGTGATAGGGCTGAACTTCTCACCTTGTGCACCCGTCGGTGGGCTGGATCTGCTCTCTCGGGACTCCGAAGGGGTGCAGTTTGCGATTCTTTAACGTCTTGGCGGGACGCGGGGAAATTTAGTAGCGTGGAACTCTTCACTCTACTGCCGGTTATTGATCCAGATCCCAAGCGATTCTTCGAGCTTGGATCTGGCGGCCTGGACTAGATCCTGGGCCGAGGGTTGCCTTTGGGGTGTGGTTGTTGCCGTTTACTTGCCGCTTCCTGTAGCGGGGATCTTGGGGTTGAGACGCTGAAGGATCCGCGGGCCAAGTAAGGAAGTCCGTTGGATCTTGGATCTGCACTTGAATGTATGTCACTAGAGTAGGTAAGGATCTGGCCAATTTATTATCCAGTCTTACGCTAACTATTAGATCCAATACAACTAAAGTCTTCTTAGTGTCAGGAGGCCAATGCCGTTCCTCTTCCAGGCACTTTGCAAACACTTGTGGGCTATGGAGCAAATTCAGTTCTGATTTACGTTATGTCCTATACTATAGTGGATCCTACCTTTGTACCACTCCGTCTCATAAATGAGGGAGTGGTTACCGCAACCTTAGCGCTGGGATGAGGGTGAAAGAGCCAAGTCAGAAAAAAATCAATCCTCGTGGTTTCAGATCCCTGCTTTGAGCACGGACTGTTTAGGGCGGTGACATGTAGCGTTTCATCTAAGGCTACTGGAGGTGGTGACAGCTTCCTCACGGTTTCCAATGATGATCCAGGGCTAAATTTTTCTTATGGGCATTGTCCAATTTCACGATTTGGAGGCCATGACACCCGTCCTAGCCATCGAGGTTAGGGGTTATTTCATTTCTGAGTTTATCAGATTTATCAGATTTTCTCAGATTTAAGGTTGCTTTTAGACAGTAAGGTTGCCGTATTTAAGGTCGTGGTGTCGTATTATGGTTGCTGTAACGCCATTCCATAAATGATGTTCCATAGTGGTCTTAGAATGCGCATTTTGTCAATTTTGCTTCGTTTAGTGCGCAGTTTGTCACATTCTACGCTATATTGGCTCGCGGTTCGAACTGCCCCCGCTTTGACATAACACGGTCATATTTGCCATCAGGATAACAAAATCAGTGGCCCGATTAACGCGAAACAGCCGCAATTTTGTCTCAGCATGCAAAGAAAAGACAGCTCACTATAACGTACCATAGTTAAACCTAGTATAAAATTGGGAACATCATTTTTGGAACTAAAAAGAGTGGGATGGAACATCAATTTTGAGACGGAGTAGTATCCTCTAAAACAGCTGTGCCACTCTCTCTACTTGTGGCTTTCCTTGCCTCTCCGTTCTTGACTATCGTTGTCCACTGCTATATCACTGCCCATCCTCGAAGTAATCACTGGATCGTGGATCCTGCATCTAATCAATTGTCGGTAGATCGTGCATCCCATCATCTTGTCTCACGCCGTTCTTGGGTCTTCGTCAACTCGTTTCGTCATGTGCCCGCCTCCTTCCAACCTCGTTACTTTCCGGACCTGTCGCCCCTTATCCAAGATCCAAAGAAGTGGATCCCAGATCCAAAGTGGTGGATCCAAGATCCGCAGTGGTGGATCCAAGATGCACAATTTAGGATCCCTGATGATAGATCCACGATCCGAGATCCACATTGTTGATACCAGGTCCGGGTACGCAACCTCATCCGGTGAAATCACTGATCCTATCTGTGATATAGGGGGGCTTGTCTCCTCATTTGCCATAATCCACAGAATGGGGGACTGGATATGTCTCTCCGGATCCCTTGACCAACTCTGTCATAGATCCGGAGTAGTGACCTCGCCCCTTTCTCATTCTTTCTTAGTCATTCTCCATCTCCGTCATTTCTGCAATCCACTTTGCCACACCAGCGCGTCCGTTTTGCAAGTGCGACGCTGCAGACAAAAAATCATGTTCATGTTGTTGCCGACGCGTCTGTTTGCCAAGTGGGATGCAGCTGTATTCATATTCTGCTCGTTGCCGCCACTACGTTTCAACCGATCGGACACCTCGATACACGAGGCCGCGTCTGGCGTACGCGTGCGACTTTCTTTGGTCGCGCGGATCTTACTGATCCCATCTGAACTACGGGCGTCAACTCGTCGCGTGTTAGCTTCTCGTGAGCATCTTTCAACCCACACCACACGTACACCTTCAATAAAGCGATGGTAGCCTCCTTGTGGGCTTCAACCATCGCTGCCTTGTACTCGAGAATTGCTGCGACCCGAGCCTGGTGGACAGCAGCCTCGACTTAAACATTCGCTTCCTCAACCGAAGTCGCCTCGCTTAGGTTGGAGAAATCCATACTTGTTGTTTTCTCGCCAAGTTGAAGAGTGAGAAAGTTTTGGCACAGACTTCGTTAAAACAACCAAATTGATGTGATTTGATTATTACGGTTGGCACTGAGAATGTCACTATTTCGTAAAAACTCTAACTCGTAATTACGCGAGACTTTCTTATCTCCACGTTTTTTTCATGTTCCGCGCGTACGCAGTTTGTCATGAAATCGGTCTGTGAGAAGTTGGTCTTGCATCGACTGGTTTTACAGCGCAAAACGTCTTCTACGTTGTTGACCGCGCGGTTGGTCGCTTGTGGCATCTTGAAACTCTTGCGTACGGCCGTACCTGTACTTCATCTTCAAAGGAATGTCCTGAAGGCGGCCGTCTTGAAAGCTATGCAACGGAGGTATGGAGTGAAGTTCTTCAAATGAAGCGAGGCCATCACACATCGCGGCGTAGCAAACTTCTCCATCACAGTGACGCAATTAAATTCGATTGCCTTGTCGGTCTCGGAAACGAGGCCCAGACGGACCTAATAGCAGCGAGTATCGGCATATTGTTCAATTCGAGAAAACGAGAAATGAAATATGGTTTTTGATTGTAAGTGAGACGTGGGGAGTACGGACATTTTTGATTGGTTGAAAACCTTTGTCAGGGAGGGGCGCCAGCTGCCCAGTGCGCCGCGGCCCAGTCCATATATTCTATAATAAAGCGCGAGCAATACGCGCCACCGGACGCGTTTCCTGAAAAGCGCATGTGAGCGGCACCCAGCAACGAGACACCTACCGAGCCGCTCAAGCAGTACCACACGAGCTGGAAGGAGTGGGACGCCTATCGACAACAGTTCCTGGAGCGCCTGGGCTCCAAGGTAGTGGTGAAGGAGACCCAAATCGCAATAGACGGATCAAGCAGCGGAGGAGACCCGCATCTCTCGAGGAATTCCTGCCGACGGGAGACGGACCGTACCGACGCAAGTACATATGCGATCACGGAATGCGCAAGGGCGGCAAGGATCCTCGGTCACGAGCGCGGTGGTGCCCGTTCGGCTTCACAGCGGAGTATATGTCCATGGACGGGCAGTGGCTAGTGTACGTACACAGCGCAGTTCTCTCCCACGACCCTATGCTGCGGACACCGTTGGCCGAAAGGCGGCGGTTGCAGCACGCCAGCAGATGGACAGCTTCCAAGCCCGGATGGACTACGCCAAGGCCAATTCGTCGAGGAGCGTCAAGTACTTTGTGGTGCAGTGTCTGCTCGATCAAATGGCGGTCGAGCTGGCGGACCTGACCTCGCGAGTATTTGTGGATAATATGTGCTTCCTGGAGACATTTCTTACACAGCTGAAGCGCGACAGGGAGCTAATGAAATTCGAAGGCGAGAGCAACGCGGCAAACGATTCGTATCCATCGCCATCTTCGCCCGCTGAAATGGCGCCATACGCGCCTGCGCTGGGGCCGACCTCTTGCCCGTATGTCTGGATCGAGAACGTAGCCGGCACTGATGCATTATTACCCCGCATTTCTAAACATTTAGAAATTTTAGAAATGCAATAGAAACCAATATAGAAATCAGTATAGAAACGTAATTATATTCCGAGCAGTAGTGGCGCTTGATGGCTACAACTAAGCCTTTAAAGAGCTGCTGTGGAGTGGCGCGTGGAGGAAAGAACCACGAGCGCCACAAGCACTCGTCGATGAAGGACGGAAGTAAGTGCTTAGGAAAGCCGCGGAATGCCTACAATGAACGACTTAGTAAAATACTTATTCATACATAGCTACAATAAACGTACCTTGAGCCGATGCTTTAGACGAACTTCCCACACTCCTTCAATTCTTGAAGTGTGGGTCCCATTTGTAGGATTGACGAAGTTGGTGGTGTGGTTGACTCACTCATGAGAATAACCCATACCCGCCAGATATGGGTTATTCTTAATATTGTGGCTCCCATCCACAGTGACGTACGATGGCCACATATCGCTCATGTTATGCGTTCTGGTAAACAGGCAATGAATGAGTACAAAATAAGTTTAACACAGGTTCAATGAATACGTACCCAGGAAGAACGAACTTTTTAATCTGTGCGGACAATCTGGGTTTGGTTCTGTCGTCACCGACGACAGAGGGAAACCACTAGTTCGTGGCCCTGTCAACTCATCCGAAAAGCCAGTAATCGAGATGGCGACCCCAACATTGTTTTTGGACTTGTTTTTGATGCTGGTCTCGTCGATCTCGACGACGTGTCCAGGTCCTCCGATCTAAATTTAGAAACACTATTAAATTAGAATTTATTAGCTCATGTAACCAACTGCACATTAAGTACTCACCTGTAACGGGTGGCGTAGCAATTCACGCGAGCAGATGTCGTGGCAGAAGCTGTACCAGTCCGCCATGGTATGAGAGCTTCTGCCCGTCATCTGCCGCGCAGTGGTGCTTTTCTCCTGCTTGGCCCAGAAGAAAAGCACCAACACGGCTTCGTGTAACAGAAGCCCCTGCCCCTCGAAGAACGACCACTTCTTTCAAGTCCGTTCGAGGCGACAGGTGCTTCTGTTGCACTGAAACCACTTCCGGTTGGTGGCCAGGCGCATCTGCTCCCCGCAGTTGGGGCAACTCCTCGAAGTGGGCACCAGACCCACCTTGAGGCACCACGCAATTGCTGTTTCTTCAGTAGCGCATGCCGCCATGACCACTGCGAGGGTGAAGTCCTCGCAGTTGGACACGTCGTACGTGTGCGATGACATGGTAAGAGGGGAACAGCGACTGACTATTGATCGATGTGTGGGATGTGACTGGCTCTCAGTACTCTTTCGTTTCTATTGCATTTCTAAAATTTCTAAATTTTTAGAAATGCGGGGTAAGAATGCATCAGTGCCACGTAGGCAGCTACACGGTGCAGCAGCTGCAGGTCATACAGGCCGTGTCGTACGTGAAAGAGGACTGCCGCGTGGGCGCCCACTTTACGTCGTGGCTGCGGTCGATGCCGGACAACCGGGTCGCCGTCCGGGCGCTGCAAATTGCGCTGTCGCGTCGCCCAGCTGAGACCGTTCAGTGGCACGCGTACACAGGGCTACTCTACTCGCACATGTACCGCGTCGCCCCCGGCGCGTGGCTCGGCAGCTCGATCTTCGACGCGCTGGCTACCATTTGGGCCAGGTTCGGTTGCGGAGACGATCATACACACCAGGGCCGAGCGCCTCGACGTCCCCAACGTTCCTAACGGCGTCATCGAACGAAGTGTTGTGCTGCTAATACTGACCATAAAGAAGAGCAATTGGACGGGCATCGTTGTCGACAAGCAGGGGGTGTTCCGGCGACACGACAGCTTGGGTGACGACCGCAACAAGGGCCTACTCAAAATTGTTGTAAGGCGGTTCCAGGATCTCCCTGCCTTCAGTAGATTTGTGTTCACGTCCGTCGACGGGCCAATACAAGACGATGGTAACAGCTGCGGCTTGTTCGTCTCCCACTTCTTCTGGGAAACGGTTCATCCTACACTCGGGAGAAGGAGAACGCGAAGGCCAGTCCGCGTCAATACAACAGCAGGAATCACTGGACTTTCATGAATTACGATTGGACTTACCGTAAAAATCGGATTGAGTGAGACAGTCGTAAAAACTTCTGCTCCTAACAAAATATGCAAATCCAAAGAGGATATATACGCCGTAAAAGGTATTGTTGGTGTGGCGCTCGTCGATCGACGGCACTCTTTGCTTTGACCTATCTGCCTAACGCGCCTTTCAGGCGAGCCTTCAGGCGTAATGCCACGACGTCCCAAGAACAAGAACAAGAACAAGACCAAGCTCAGTGCTCTACGGGCACAAGCGGGCATAACCGTTGTGGCCGCCGCAGCTGCAGCTCGTGTACACCGCTCCACCTACTATCGGTGGAAAAGGCAAGAAACCATGATTCAAACGGCTGCCATGAAGGCGCCAAACAAGTTCTACATTCCGTCAGCAAAGAGAGCTGCCGTGTATGTACGCAACCCGGACCTCGAAAAACAGTGAGTTTAAACGTTGATTATAACGATAGTTTTTGCTTTACTAACTATTGTCTAGATTGCTGGATTGGATCATTGAAATGCGGAAAAATCGCTTTCTTTGTGTGTCTATGCGTTGTTTGATTATTATCCTTGTGCGCTTAGATCCAAACAATTCAAGCCGAAGAACGAGAGGCGGCAACGTGTCTTTTCTCAGGCGGTTTCTGAAGCGAAACCGCCTCTCGGTTCGGAGAATTACCCACAAAGGGAAGAAAAACGTTCCTACATGGAGGTATTCTCGATTATATGGAACAAAACAGTTTTGTACAGCTAATAAGTTTTTTTAGCTTGTTGCCGATGTTTTTACGCAGTCTATTCAGCTAACAATTGAAGAAAAAGGAATTATTTCATGCGTGAGCGAACCAGACAAGATTGCATCCGTGTTTAACATGGACCAAACCGCTGTGTTCATCGACATGGTGGGTAAAACCACTCTTGACTTCGTGGGCAACCATTGACGTGGTTCAAGGTAAAGAACAATCTACTTATTTGTATCGGCATAAGATTAATCGATTTTTGCTCTTTGTATTTAGGTGGTGAAATAAATGGATTTCGAGCCTCTGTGTTTTTGACTGCGTCCGGGACGGGTGAGAAATTGCCCCCATTCATCGTCTTTGCGGGTGTGCCGGGGGCCTGTCTCCCACAAAGTGTGGAACCCGAACTTTGGTCTGGTGACGTCCTGCACACGGTGCAGAAGAAAGCATGGTGCGATGAAGCCGTAATGCTGGAATGGATCGAGAGAGTAAGATGTTTTTTGTGGTTGCTTCAAATATATTGTTCTGATTTTGACAAATTTTATGTTTTTGTATTTTAGATTTGGAAGCCAAGTGTCAGCTCCTGCCGCCTTCTTCTTCTTGATAGTCTGAAGGTCCATAAGATGGATACAGTTCGCCACGAACTACAAGAACGCAGCTGTACACAAGTCGAGTTCGTGCCGCCTGGCGTCACTGGTATTTGTCAGCCTATGGATGTCGCTGTCATGAAACCGTTCAAAGACCACATCTGGTACGTGATAATTTATCGCCTTTATAATGGTTTGCATCTGACTTTTGCTAATTATTATGCAGTGCCAGCTACGAGAAATACCACGAATCGAACCCGTTTCCGAAGACTCCTGGCGAAAGGCGAGCGTTTTTATCGCGGTTCGTAAGTGAAGCATGAGGTGATGTTTCGAAGGAAACTATTAGGAAGGGCTTTATCAGGGTGGGATCACGCCGTACGGACCGCGCGACCAAAGTGGTAGATTTCGAGTTCTAGAAGTCTCAGATGAAGATGCTCCCATTGTGCATGCTACGGATAAAAACACTTGATCAGCGTTGACCAGGACGGTTTATAGGACGGGGTGTCACCCCTATAATTGTGTGCATTTCGACTCAATCCGATTTTTACGGTACTTACTGAAGTACTGAACACTCACACGGGCACGTTCTCTCCGTCCACGTGAGCAAGAATTATTCGCAGAACCGGTTGCAGCAACAATCCAGACGTACAGAGGTCCTCATTGCCAAAAGCAAATACAGCACACTTCCAAAATTTGAACGTCCGGCTCCAGATCTTTAGCGTCCAACCTGTTTTTACCAACGTTGGCTTTCAGGTCTTTCATACTACGCTAGAGCTCCAACTCCACATTTTCTTCTTCTCAGTGAGCTTGATTTTCAGCAAGCATCACGTCTTGCCAATTGCGCTCCAGAGCTGTTCGTGCCGCGTTGTCCAATCCGGACACTTGAGATCGCCTCCACTTCATTCTCCATTCTCCCCAAGATGGCCGACTTCTCCAGTATTCCACTGACTGGCTTTCGCCGCACCACATTTAAGCCGACGCCTCGCAACCAACGTCGGCCTAGTGTACGACGCGCTGGGCGCCCACAAGAATGTTGACCTGCAGCCCCTCGCGGAGATCGTCAACGCGTTCGTCGGAGCTGTTCCGCCCGCCAACGCGATCAGAAGGTTGTCGCGTTGATTCTAGCGCGATCAACGCACCTGAGTTTGAAGACCGTTTGCGCGACAACCTGAAACTCGTCCGCCGACAAGCGCGTCCGCTTCACGCGACCATACTTGGATTGCAATCTAGATTCAATCGATATCGAATATATTCTTGAGGATGCCAGCCGATCTCTTTACCTTCGGCGCCTACGTGGTCGGCGTGATCGACCGAAAACGAGTATGTGTTCGGGTTGACAAGGACAAGATCGAGCTCGTGTCTGCTCGGATCAGCGAGGTCTGCGACAAATGTTCTCGACGTTTCTAGTGCCAAGTATCCGTACGACCGGGGTTTCGTGACACTTTTGGGGGCAAAAACAACACTTGATGAGAGGGTACTATCGCCAAGCAGCAGGCACTAGCAGAAAGAGGAAATCTCACTGAGAAGGCAAGTCCACACCGTGCTGCTGTTCGGGCCGTAGTGACGAAGCAATGAGCGCCGGAAAAGTGCCTTAAAACAATTCCAAAGTTTCGTGACAGAGGTACCTCTTCACTGTTTATCTTATAATTTGTATGCAAGTTGAAGTTTATGTACAACATCCAGTACTAAACTCCACCACGACAATGGTCTTGTGCTGCGTAGTTGTTGCCTTCTTCTTCTCGTCCCGAAGTCTCTTAGCCTCCAACGTTGCCTGCGAAGACGCGAGACGCTTCTCTCCACGCAAATGAGCCGTTTCCCTGCCCATCTACACCATTTTATCGGCTGCTTCCATGTTGCTCTGCTCTCGAAGTAGTGCAGCAAGATTACGCTTCTCTGCAGCTGCATTCTTCGTCTTCATCTTCTCCGCTGCAGCCAACTTATGTTTCTGCTCTTGAACGACTCGGCGTTCGGCGGCTTGCTGCTTCTCCTTCTCCCGCAGAACGGCTTTTGCGGCTCTCGCTAGTTGTCTGCTCCGTTTTTCCTTCAGTATTGCGAGTTTGTCATCTTCTTTATGCTTCATCACAGCCATGATGATACTGTCCGTCATAATGCATGAGCCGTGCACAAGCTCATCGTGAATATTCACCTTTGCTTTCTTGCGAGTCTTGCGTTCTTGTACCTCCGAAACGGTTGAACGTAGAACTCTCGTTGTATCCGGATCCGTACCGAACCTCTTCAACTGGTTTTACGTGCGCTCAGGTATCACAACGGCGAGCTCAAGCAGCACGTACGTCCGCGAGACTCCTCCGTGTCCTGAACTCTCTGGGACCGAAATTTTATTTCTGCTCTGCGATGAAGTTGCAGTACCATGCCTGAGACGGGAATGATGTTGGTATTTTCGCTTGTGTGGGCTCTTCTCCACAATCTGGTGGATGAATATACCTAATTCCTTAGTCGTGAAGCACTGAGCGTGGTCAGCACGCTCTTCAACAGCCTCGATAACCCCATTTATCTCGCCTTTTGTCAAAATAGAGTATGGTTCATTTCTGGCATCCATCGCCACTTCACCGGTCACGCGACGATGAATTTTCATCCGGCCAACTTCGTACTTCTTGCTGACGTCCCTGAGAGATAGTAGCTTAGCATTGACAGCCGCAACGGCTTCCGCGAGCGCTGTTGCATCGTCCAAATCGACTTCTTCCAGGGTGTACTTCCTTCAGCCACAGGGTGTTGATGGCGTTGGGGGTTGTGAAGTGAGTTTTTCGCGCTTTGTAGCGAGAGGGGCCTCTATCCTCAGCAGCTCGTTGTTTATCACGTGGTGCTTTCTATGCGGTCATTGGCGTATTTTTGCGGTCAAGAAGCGTCAAAACCTGGTTGCACCTCGAACTGTCCCGGAACCCCGACTGGCACGGAACCCTGGTCGCACGGATACAGCATAAGGCTTTTGATTGGGCGGAGCTGGCGATCTTGGTGGTGCGCATATCAAGATGAAGGCGCGCCTGCGCAAGTACAGCTTCTGGTGAGTGCGCGCGACCCCTGAGAACGCCTCGCGAAACCAATACAGGTCGGTTAAGCAGAAGGGAGTGTCAGTCATCGCAGACATAATTTTAAGCGACTCGTGAGCGGTGAGCCAATTAACTTTTTTGCGACTGCTATTTGCTTCTCTATTCCGAGCAAGACCATGTAGGCATCGCGGAAGCTCCACGGGGAATGCATCATTATTGTGAACGCGCAGGAGCTCTCTCGGATGCAGTTGTCGCGTAGTGCGTTCTTGGACGCTGGCTTGAGGGCTGTCGTGGCGGAGAAGGTGGCTCGTGGATAGGAGATCTTGTTCCTGGGCAACGATGTGGCTGGACCATTTAACAAGGACGCATACCAGATCTTTCTGCACGGCGGCCTGCCGTGTGGGAGCAAGTACACCGTGGTAATGAACGGCGTGGATCCGCATACCGACGTGCAACTCAAGGAGAGCGAGACGGGCGAGCAGGGCCTGGCGCGGACGCGCCGGTTCGTGGGTGGCGTGGACGGTGAGAGCGTGTACTTCACCAAGATGGAGGTCCACCGCGGCAAGGACTTCACGCACCACGACCGCCGCACGCATCGGTATGTGCGCTTGTACTTTAGGTCGCTGATGGCGCTATGAGCGTTCGTTTCCCACTGCGATGCCCTTGGAGATAAGACTTATAGCAACGACGTCTCTTTGAACTACCGCGTTGTGTCACGCGGCCGCGAGCGAAATCTGTCCCATTGTCACTTCCAAATTTGCCGGCTGGTGTGCGCGCCTCTTCGGACTCAGGGCAACAGGACAATAAACAGAAGCTAGGAGATGGTAAATTGGAAGGCCCAAAAACCCCGGAATACGATCTTCAAGACCATTTGAAGAGGCGCACGAAACGGAAGGACGGCGAGAGACGCGCAGCATGTCGAGGCAGCACCCGCGGGGTCCCGGAGGAACGGAGCAGGGACAGATCAAGGGGGACAAGCCAGACTGACGCACGGTGAAGAAGGGGATGGCACACGGCGGGGGTCAGTCGAGCTCACGAAAAGCGCAGCTCGATCACAATCCGAGCAACAACAGCGGAGGTCCGCCAACGGACTGCCACAGGACACAGGCCTCGCTGACGGCTGATAACAAGCCGAAGGAGCACTGGGCGAACCAAGGAAGTTTCCACAGTTTAAGAGGAGGGGAGGACGAACGGAGACACCAGTGTTCAACGCTGCCTTTCAACAGCTGCACCGATACCTACGTCAAGGCGCTCCAATGGATTATGTCCTGCAAGCAATCCAGAGACTTGGGACCTGGCAAACGAGTGAAGGTATCAGATATTCAAAGCAAAAAAACGAAACTGCCAAGGATGAACGGTAAAACGGACGAACAGAGTAGAAGGACGAACCAACGAAGCCTCAACTCGAGAAGTACCAAGCAATCGTCAGCTATTGGGATCTGACAAATCCGGAACATGGGATGCGATTGTGTCATTGATGCGGGATTGGGTCATCAGCGGAAATTTGACACAGGCCGAAATCGATATGCGTATGCAAATTTGCAACATGCAAGGCAGAGAAATGGGATTCCGTGGAAGTGCGTGAGAGGAGCGAAGCGGTCTTTCGTTTCTCGGAGCAGTCACGAGCGGAGCCAGAGTTGCAGGGCAGAACGTTGAAACGGAAAAACAGGCAAGACGGTGTCGGAGAGAGCTTCCCTCCGTCCCGTCCCCGCAACGTTGCTGCGCTATGCGTGTCCTAGTACCTGTACGTCGAGAGGTATGCTATACATGAACTGAGCTGTTTTTTCTCGTTGAGAATGACTTCGGTCGAAAGGCGACGGACAGGGCGTTAACAGCGTGTGGCGAAGCAGATCGCCAGGCAACAAGAGCTACAACGTGACTGTAAACGTTCATGTGGCGGCCGAGGTGCTCAAAGATGTGGCGGGCTATATGACCGCGTGCTCGCCCGGACGCTGAAGGACAGCGTGGATGATTCATATGAAGGACAGCGTGGATGATTCATATGACGAACAGCGAGCTGGTGACCAGAAGCTACCCTCCCGGCGGCGCTAAGTGACTGTAATGCTGCTATCTAATTGGCCACGGACGGTTGCTTCACCATTGGTGAATTACCAATAATGGAGACAACGCCAGGTCGACGGAGCGCCCCAAGACGGAGGTAACGCGAGTGGGTCGTATAGTGCGTGACAACGTGGCCGAGTCTAAGCTGCATAGTGCAGCGGTTGATCTGCGTACACTACGTCCGCACCTTTTATCTGATCAGATATCCCGACTTAGGCTTTGTTTGTATAGGTGTTCATTGGTAAAATACGTTATTATAAATAAAACTGCCCAAAGTGATAACAACGTATTATCTCAGTAAGCCATCCATACTAACGTATCCCAAATAATGTACCACACACGTACGGCTATTCCTAGCGTAAGAAACCAATTAAGCCTCCATACTTGCCTCTCTAAAACTATAAAATACCCTTTGAACAAGTGATTACCTGTTATATTACATCCGTTTTGGTTGATTTATAAGAAGTGGTCACTTGGAATTTGTATCGAATTAGTACCTACCATTGGTGTGCAGTACATAGTGTACATAGCCAGAATTAATCCCTGTAGGGCTGTCCGTACAACCGTACCGTTTGCACTACCAGGAGAATCGTTTACAACAAGCCGATCGGGCGGGGCTCTTTAGGCAAGTGGTGGTTAAGTGGCCTCGCTTTGCTCGGCTTGTTTGTAGCCTCGCTTCGCTCGGCGGAACTTGTTACAACGCGTTCTAAAATAATACTTTTAGCACATTTTATAAGATATATTTACTTGTTTCAACTACCTTTTCCCTGAAAAATAATGTGTTTCGTCTGTGGTCATGTTTTTGCTTTTCCAAGTTAAAGCGAACCCATTTGGTTATTGGCGACGGTCTTTTTTCGCGTCTCTTGGATAGTCAATTCGCATCCGCCCTCCATTTGAGGAGCATATTCCAATATGGAAAGCGAGAAAAGAGAATTAATTATTATGGCAGTTTCCTTTAAAGGCATACTACGCGATTCCTACAGGCAATTTCAGCAGGCGATGGTTTCCTAGAAATCACTGGAGGCAACACAGTACGTCCTGTTTGAGGAGCCTGGCGCACAAAATTCTAAGAGGCGGACCAAGCGCGTAAGACCGAAGTGCAAAGCAAAGACACTGCATGTGTGGTATGATTTGGATATTTAGGTCTTGCTTCGGACGCGCTCCTACATCCCCGGCGACCGCTACATCAATGTTCTCTAAACTCAAGACACCCAGTGAACCCTGGCGTTGTTTGCAACAGCCGCGGGAAGGCAGATGATCGCCGTACGTGACGTCGAGTAGGGGTTCACGGACGCTCGGGACAGATCCACGTGAAAGCTCCCGTGAGAAAACACCGGTTTGGACAGGTGTAGTCCCATCTTCCGGCCTTAAAAAGTGTCAGTTGTTACGGAAAATGACACCATTTACAGAGAACTTCCTTCCCCTTAGATCAAACGAAACGCCTGTCGACCTGCTGATGCGAGGAAAGCGCAGAACATTTATCTCGTTTCCAGCGAAATACGCGCCCATTAGACAGCCTCTTTACAGTTCTTCCATTACGTTAACATCCGTTTATTGGGTTCAGTTTGGAGTTGAGCTTTCGGATAAGCATTGCTGGGGTCTCGATTTCTAACTTCAAATCATGAGGGGCCTCGCAGGAAGCCTTATCGTGTTGATAAACTCCCGAGGGTATAAACACTATTGCCCAGTCGTAGCAGCTCGCCTTCCCTATCGCGAATATCTACCAACGTTTACTCCGTACTCTCCAGGTAGCTACCGCACAATGTTTAAGATCCTGCAGTCGGTCTACCACGTTGGGGTTGTCGATAGGTAGGTATGTACTCCGTGTGTCTGCAGGTATTTGATCTAGATAAAAACATTGATAATTAGGACCTCAGCATCGTTCAGTGACAACAGGTTCCACTCCGAAAGGTTGGTGTAGGTTTGGTTACCGTTGTTAAATCAGCATGCACCGTCTATCAGCAACGATAATCGTGGAGTCGGATTGTATACTGTCAGATCTTCTGTAACGCCAGACAGCTACAAAATGAAATATCCAAAGCATCTCGCTCGGGGTCCTACAAATCGCCTCGTATTTTAACTGACGTATCCTGTCGATCATCACCAATCCAGAGAAGGTAGATCGCACTCCGCTCGTGTAGATTGAATTGCCTTGTTCGACTAACGATGGTTAGTAGGATTGCCTAAGGGATTACAAAAATGAACCGTAGCTTTGTACTGTTTGTAGCGCTGCTCTTGCTTTGAGCGTTGTTTCACTTGTTCTTCTCTTATCAGTGTGTCTCTAGAAAAAAAATACTTAAAGATAAAGCCGTAAAAACTAAAGATTTCAGCGGCAGGTTCTATTGAGGGTCTTTTAACTTCATAAGGCTATTGATATGTGAATATATATGGGTTAAAAAAGTCGCCAAGCAAAAATAAGAAGGGAAGGCTTAAATCTTCCCACTGGAGTCTTATTTCAACAGACCCAAACCTTTCCCTAAGGGAAAGGTCGGGTCTGTTGAAATCACCTCTGTTGAAAGTCACCAACAGAGGGACTAAATGAGGTGGCATCTAATTACCAACCTCTGGTACTCAGTATAGTGAGAGGTACAATGTACCATTTAGTATTTGACTGGACGCGACCATTTGCAAACATGACATCGAGAGCAATGAGGTAGGAAGGCAGAGTCCGTCTGCGCCAGAGCTCCCGTAAAAGCCGCAGTTCTCGTCTGAATGCAAGAGGTTCGTGTGGTCCGAGGCGATGACGTAATGCCTTCTGTCCCTGCGCATTGGGGGTTGACTTCCTCCTTCACCGAGGGCTGCAGCGACGTCGACACTTGTCGTTTCGTTGACCTTTGCAATTTAATAACCGAGCGTCTTGGGACCGAGCAGAGGTCGCTGAGGTCAGTTGAGTGAACAGAGATGGCGACATTTGTAACGGGGTTACGGAACGAGTTACGATTATGTAGGTCACCCTATTTGGTGTGACCGCACTCTACCTAAAACAGTACTCAGTACGTGAAAGTTAACAAGGCTCTACTATGTTAGATAGTGAGACCTATAGATTTACACCAGGGCGGCTCTGCCGCCGATTGCAATAATACATTCAGTTCACCTTTAAACCTTAAGAGTCCCATTGTCTTGTAAAGACTGTAACTTCTTGGAGCCTGTAAGCTTCTGTCTTACGCTCGTCCCTGTTCTTCGTATAAGAACGCTAAGGTATGCTACCTGCTTAAGAGACTCGCTGAGTCTGACTAAGTCTTCCTCTACGCTACAGTCTACGGCAGCCCCGCTGCAACATTGGTCTGACCAATCAGATCGCCGAATTTTTCAACCGAGATGGCAGATAAAAGACTTGAACTTTTCCCTAAACTAACTCTCAGGACCTCGTTAAATTTCGAATATCCATAGTGCTCACCAAAGGAGACGCTTCAACTCGGCCTTAAAATTACATTTTGTGTGGATACATCCAAACTATGTGCATACACCAATTTAACGTGCCACACATGAAATCCGTATTTTAGCCAATGGGGGTGCCCCACGTACGTGACATTTGGCTCCCATAGTTAAGGGCGAAAAAGGTGACCTGTAAATATATATTAGATAGTAAAACCGGCGATTCAAACGGCCGGGGTCGGAAATCTTGAAAGGAACACACAATATGAAGTCTCAATAGTAGTCTCCAGCGTATGGCAACGCACGAAAACGTGTTACTGCATCCATTCCGACGGATCATCCATTCCAGCGGACTGCATCGTTCCAGCGGAATTCTTATCCACTGGAACGTTTTAGCGGATTTGCAGTACGCGTTAAGGTAACGACTTCTTTTTAAGGGGCTGTTTCATTCAAGGAATACTGAGGAATACTGGTGGAATAGCGACGACAAGAATAGTAACTCGAACGAAACAGAGCCGGAATAAGTTCAGGAATTCGCGAAAACCGATATCATATTCGAATGGCACTCCACCTCAGCCACCCTAGAACCACTCGCTGGATAGAGCACACTTCTCGCTCGCTCCTTCAGTTCTACTCCTCCTACCGCGGTCGATCAGCTACGTGTGATCCCTTGTCGCATACCAAGGACCACTGAATCCCCACAAGACGCTCTCGTCTCGCTTCATTGCTCCCGGTAAGTTGGTAGGCTTCTCTGGTGCTCGATGAAAAGCCCGCTGGCCTTAAATATGATGACCGTGGTTATTTGATGTCGTATAACTAGGTCTAACGCAAACTCTCGCACGTGTTCCACAGCACCTTTTGGGCTCCAGATTGTGGTGTTCTTGCTGCCGAGGCGTCTAATAAGCTCCTACAAAAAGTAAGTAGCACACGTTGTTTCTGGTCACGGACGGCTTTGTACTTATGATGATACTTTACTAATTGCTTTGTTTGTTAGGAATGAATGCGTCAAAAGGAGGGCGTCAGCCTCGCAGTGGTGGAGCTGGTACACGTACTACAACGAAGGGGAAGGGGCAGAGGAGGCAGCATTCGGCTAATTGGTCGACTTCTGAGGTACGCGACTTTCAATTAACGCTGGAATATAGGATTGTGCGGCTTACCTTTGTTTGACTTCTGAGGCACGCGACTTTCAGTTAACGCTGGAATATAGGATTGTGTGGCTTACCTTTGGCTCCAATTTCAGACGATCGAGTTGCTGATGCTGCGGTTCCAGAGGACATCGTTGCCAGATTCTCAACCAGCGCCTCAAGGGCGACGAGAAGACCAACTGGAGTGCTGTGGCATCTCGGATGAGCACCGAACGTGGGTGGGACGAGTGCCAAAATCGATTGAAGACTCTCACCTCACAATATAAAGTATACCACTTGAGGTAATACTGTTTGTGCTATAATCGTGTTTGACATCATTGCTGTTGCTGCTGTAGAAATTCGTGAAGGAGGACATGCGTACCGGCAATAATACAGAAGATTCTGTTGAATACTCGCCGTATTGGGACACTATGCTGGAATGCTTGGGACCGTTCAGCGGTCTCACTGGCAATGCGGTTGCTGATAGTGAGGGCGGTCTAACAACTATGTGCTCCGCAGCAACTGCCGATATTTCAATGAGGTCCACTGGCGAGGCTAACGATCATGATGAGACCCGTTCAGTAGCTGTAGGTACGCAATCGATAAGCAAACGGCCATTGGTGTTTTCGCCGGTACAAGCAGCACCACCGAAGCGAACCAAGAAGGATCGTGACCTCTCGACATTGCCAACCTCTGTTTCCAGCCTGGTTGATCATATTGTGGGGAACACACCGCAACAAAAGAACGAGTTGGCTGACCTCCAGGCTGATGTGGTGTCAGTTCGCAAGGAACTGATTACGGTGGGCGATCGGGTTGCTGACATGGAGGTAGAACTGGATTCAGTTGCTGACACTGTCGCTGCAGCCGTAACGAAGGCTGTGCTGGGAAGCATTGCTTCTTTATTAGAGCAAAGGTACAATTACACGTTTTGCTTATACGGTAACTGCGTTGACTAACAACCTAACAATTTCGTTGCGATGTTGCTGTCCTGCTAGCAGCTCTTCCTCCGCTTCCTCTTCGACGCAAAATGCTGTCTGCGCTGCTGTGCTGTCGTTCTCGTGTTGAACCATTTCATCGCGCATGGTGTTATCAGTTTCGCCTTGAACCAGGGCAGTCAAATGATCCAACGCGTTTTGCTCGTATGTGTGTGCATAATTGTGTAACACGAAGCAGCTTGCAATTACTTTTCCATCGTCAGTGTCGCTCGTGTCAATTTCGCGTCGTAGAATTTGAAATCGTCCTTTTATTACACCGAATGCCACTTCGACTGCAATCCTGGTTCTCGAGTGGGCCTTGTTGAACTTGTTGATTTCCGGGTTGTCGCGCAGCTCATGGAAGAAAGGTGTCAGCATGTAAAACCTTAACGCATAGCCAGCATCACCAATGAAATACATGCCGGTAGGCAGCCGTTGCTTTACATACATTCCAATCAGACTACGATTCCAAACAGATTGATCGTTGCAGCTTCCTGGCGTACGGAAAACGACATAAATCGTGGATGCACATCAACTATGGCCTTGACATTATAGGCAGGAAATCCCTTTCTACAATACCACCCCCAGAATGATGCTGGACGCGAACGCTTAATCAGCGTTCCGTCAATAGCTCCAGCTATGTTTGGGATCCCACAAACGCTTTCAAACCCTGTTGCTACCTTGGACCACTCACATGCACTTTAGGGTAAAATACAAAGCGCTCTCGCTCGCAGTATAAAATATGAATAATACGAATCAAGGCGCGGGAGCCTGTAGACTTGCTTATACCAAACGTTTGGCATGCGTCTTTTAGACTTCCGCGCGATCCAAGGTAGAATAGTACGAGAGCAACCTTCTCTTTAAGAAAGAACTTTCGATTCCCACGGACAGAGTTCGGGTTGCCCTCGTAATATATAGACCATTTAGCTTTGACAAAAGCTACAATTTCTTCAAAGCACCCTCTTCCAACTCGGAAGGCACTACGAAAGGTAGCATCGCTCTGCCTTTGGTCATAGTTTTTCATAAAGAAATCAGTTCTTACCGTGTAAACTTCTTCATTGTCACCACGCACGCTCCTACCGTCGACTTCAAATAGAAGGGCGAAAGCACACGCTATGACACAGACGACTGCAGCAGCCAACTCACTCTCCATGACGGACTGTGAAAGCGGAATGGGCCAAGTTAGTTTTGCATTTGCTAGCGACCAACCGCTAAGTTTCGAGGTTTATTCGAGGATTAACTTTAACCTGGATTGGAAAGTCAGGATAACTTTATTTCAAGAATAGCGAGCTAGCCAATGGACGCCTACCACAAATAGCATATGCGGGTGGCTTATTTGCAGCAGATATGCCAGAAATAAATCAGATATATGGCGACATATCCGCCAGGGCGCCCGCCAAAATACAACCACAAATGCCATAAATGAGGTGGTGTGTCCGGCGGCTATTGCCCGCAGACTAGCGCAGACAACCGCGGCCCGACATCGCAACTGACACTTGAGTCCGGACATCGGGCGGCATACAAACCTTCCATATCCCCCCTTCAACTCCGCACTTTGGCTTTTCCCGCTCTCCCGCCGCCATGGAGGAGATCGACGACGCGGACGCACTGCTTACCCTGACAGAGGAGCTCCTGAGGCACGAGGAGGGTGTGGCACAGGTGCGCAAGGAGACACACCGGCTTCTCGTGGAGGAAGAGTGGTGGGCAGCCATGCGGAGCCGCCACTACTGGACCGTCGAGTGCCTTGACCCTTCCACCGAGTTGGCATGGATGTCGTTATACCTGCGCGGTAGCAACAATAATTTCCTTAACGCGACGAGTCTAACCAGGTGGGTCTCTTATATTGATCGTTGTTATCACTGATTCTAACTTGTTGTGTGTCTGTCTGCGGCAGGGCCACGTTCCACCAGCTACTAGTACGATTTTCTGGCTTCTACGCGACCCGCGCAGCACCTTCAAGGGGCGTCCGCCCAAGCTACGCTACATGCACCAAGTACTCGGGATGCTCATGTGTTTCTACGTTGGGTCTATGGAGAACAGCACGCTGTGCATGCTGTTCGGTGTGCCACCTGCCACCCTGTCGAGGACCCTGCGCAAAGCTGAGGACGCCATGTCTCGAGCTCTACAAGGCTACGCCCTGCCCGGATCGCGTTCCCATCGCCCTCGCAGCAGGCAAACTTGGTGAGGCTTGTAGAGGCTCGGGAGCCTCTGTTAGAGAATACGTTCGGCTTTATAGACGGAAAGAATCTACGGGTGAGTTCTGTAGGAGGAGTTGTATTAGCTTTACTGTGTCTAATTTCTTCTCGTACGTCCTGCCGGTGATGCAGCCGTCCAGCGCAGATCTCCAAAACGCTATGTACAACGGGTGACTGTACTCGGTCTTTGTTACGGGGACCATCTGCTTCACCGCGGACGGCTGTATCATTTGGGCGAAGCATAACTGTCCGGGGTCATGGAATGACTCGGACACCTCTCTTGGGTTCCGCCAGACGATACTTGATCCCAACGTGTGCCCCGACGTCCGTATGAACGTCGTTTCTGACTCGGCGTTCCCCTCCCGCAGCGACGACGGGTCGAATCGACAAAATAGTCCCGTCGCTCCGCAGCTCAGCGAGGACGCTGCACAACGCCATCACATCAATTCGTCAATCTGCAGAGTGGGGCATGGGGAGCATACAAAGGTATACAGTCGGCGCAACCTCCCTTGCCGTACGACCCGGTGATGCGAGGACGGCGCCTGAATAACATCTTTCGACTGGTGAATTTCCGAGTCAGGACCGTGGGTATATCCCAGATCCTGACCCCGTTCAGCGGGGGCCTGGATTTGCCAGAATAGTAGCTCGATGTGCAAGACTCCGGTGCCTATCGGTAACTATTCAATGTGATGCTCGCTTTCTTGCGAGTCTGTCTCTTTACGTTAATTTTGGGTTGAGTTGTGTTTATAGGTGCTTGTATATAGCCGCTAGATGAGTAGGAGACGATGGCGAGCTTCCAGTAGTCTTTGAGGCCGATGGCGAGCCTCCAGCAGCAGTTGGGCCCGATGACGAGCTTCCAGCAGCAGTTTGGGGTGATGGCGAGCCTCCAGCAGCGATGTCGAGCCTCCAGCAGCAGTTGGGGTGATGGCGAGCTTCTCGCATCAGTTGGGGGTGAAGGCGGGCTTCTCGCAGAAGGTTAGAAATGAACGGAACTCTCAGTCGTCTTCGTACATGAAATACAGCTGTATTGGGAGTTAATAGAGGCTATAGGTTATGTAACGCTACTAGATAGAGAGCCTCGAGGTGTCATGATCAGCGTTTCGTCAGAGCTCGGCAGCACAGCGAACAGTTTTGAGCACTTAGCGTGGTAGTCTCGCGCAACTACTCCTTCTTGAAAAGCGCGCCGATGAGCATTATCATCTCCTGCGTCCGAGCCCTTGCATTCTCCTTGTCGCGGCGCGCACGTTCCTCCGCCTCCAACATGTCCTGGCGACGACGCTCCTCCGCCTCGAGCTTCTCAGCGAGAAGTCGGGCCTCCTTCGCAGCTGCCTCATCTCTGCGGTGGCGGTCCTCCTCTACTCGGCGGATCTCCGCCTTGCGCTCCCCTTCTTCCCTAAGCATTAACATCATCTCGAAAGCGTGGAGTTGCCGATGTTCTTGCTCGAGGTCTCGAGATCGGCCAGCTTCTGCTTTAACGCCGTTGTCTTCTTCAGCGCACGGATCCGTTTGGCTTTAGCAAAACTTGCTTCGGCCTGCTCGTTGTCGTCCCCCTCCCTGGCTCGCTTCGCCCCCACAGTATCTCGGAATGTGTACAAATTGTTCCCGCCCAGACGGTTAGAAGAACTATGTAAAGAAACGTGCCGGTGGGCCTCTTGTTCGTCTTGGCTGCCAGTCTGGAAACCACGAGCAACTGGTGCTTTTACAGCCTTAGCTGTGGGCGTAGTAGTCACCGATTGGGTGCCATCCGTACGGGTGACGAGTCTCTTCTTCGCCTTCTTCCCAGTAGACGAGCGGAGCTGGCGGGTTCCCGGTAGAGTAGGAATTAGCGCTGGTTGTTGCGTAGGTGCGAAGGCTTCAAGGCCCTCCGCTCCAAGCTGCAAGTCGCAAGTGATGGCAGGCGTTTGGGTGCGGAGGGTAAAGACGGCGTCTACAGCAGCTGCACCCGTGGATCCACCAAGCTGCGAGTCGTCGCTTCCGAGGCTGGTGCTGACAGCGTCACTGCCCGCGAAATCTCCGTCTCCATGTCCCTCTTGGTCATCGTAGAATGGCTCAAACTGAAGTCAGGCTCGACAAACGTGCGCTGGGCTCCGGGGCCTTGGTCTTCCTCTGGTTCTTGGTCTTGGTCTTGATCGGCAACGTCGTCCATCTCGACGACGTTAGCCTTGTCGTCGATCGCCAGCTTCGCGAGCTTGGCCTGCTTGATGTGCGCCGGCATCTCCGCCGTGCCCGTCGGCTTCCTTGCGCTGTAGAGCGCCTTAAACATTCTGCGCAGGCTATCGAGGTCCCTCTCGGCCCACGAGCGGCTCTGGTTCGTATTGTACGCGACCGTGACGCGCTCCCACTCGTCTCTTCCAAGTGGCAAAAGGTCCTCCACCACCGTTAGAAGACGGGTGATCTCAGGCATCTTGTAGTTAGGGCTTCCCGTCTATTTTACCATCTAATACAGACAGAGTTAGATCCTGGGTCTAGTACAGTAGAGCCGAGGCTGCGAGGCGTACCGCGAGCAGGTTTCAAAGTCTTGCGTGGGGTGGAGGCGGAGAGCTTGGTGCTGGGGGTAATCTGGTACTTGGTAAAACCAAACGTGAGAATAGGAGACGGCCTCCGCGTCGGAGACAGCCCCACGCCCCCGCAGACAGCTTTGCACTCGAACGATCTGGGCAAAAGCGCCAAGGCGCGAAAATCTCGCGCCCAAACTCAAATCAATGGACGCGGCGAGGACTGACAAGCCTGAATATTCTGCAGGGGTGGGATTTTTACTTGGTCTTGGCGCCAAATTCAACGAGAGGCTCGCACGACCTTCGAATCCTTCGATTGCAACCTTTCGTGACCAGATTTGAATACAATATAGACGTCATCAACATGGTTACATTACGGATTGCAAATCAAACAACTCTTACCATCTTTTGCCCTTCAACGTCCTTGCTACAGGTCTTGCAGGTCCTGTACATCGCGGTGGTAGCACGCGTCGGATCCACACCGGCAAATGAACCAGAGGTCTGGCCCATAGTCTACCGTTATCTCCTCTCCTTTGCGGACATAGTCCGTAGTAGCAACCACAACCGTCGTGTGGCGTCCGTTGGCCACCTCTCGGAACTCTCCCACTGGTTCCCAGGTGTGGTTGACGAATCGCATCAACCCGCCCATTGCCTCGGCGTTGATGGCCACGCCCACCGAGCGAGGCAGCGACTCGGGTCGCGACTTCATCACCAGCCTGTATCCGTTGTTGCGAGGCCGGTCTTGCTTCGCGAGACGCACGTGTTCCAGCTCCCCCAAGTGGTGCCCCAGCACCTGCCCCGGTCTGATGTCTGCACGGCGGTCTCCACGGCGTTCTTGACGGCGTCCTTGGTGGCTCCCGTGACGCCGTTAAGGATGGAATTCTTGGCGGCGGTCTTGGTTGCCTTCATGGTGGTGTTGTCGATGGCCTTTATGGACGCGTTCTTGGCGTGGGGCGGGAGATGACAGTTCACGCCGAGGCGGCCTTGGTGGAGTGTCCAGCATTACCGACGAGGAAGTCGTCGGGCTCCGGGGTCGTGGGCGGAAGTCTGTAGAAGCAGGCGGGGATTCGTCCCCGCCTTCGGCAACATGAGCTGCGAGGTGCCCGCTGGAAGCCACGGAGGCGTCAACGTCCCAGTGTAGAAGTTGTCTTCATGCGTCGTGGTCCCACGTTTGATACAGGGCTGGCGCCCAGTTAAGTCTGCTCCGCGCGCGCCACGTTCGGCGGAGCATTCTCCTCTTCTCCACTGGAGGTATCTACGACACAGCTCTCGCGCCAGTGAATGGCGGAGTGCTTCAACTGCACAATTGGCTTCTACGTAGGCATGAGCACAAAGAAGTCAGGGTTAGAGGGTAAATCCGAATACAGAAATTTGAACCGACTTTACCTCTTTGCGATTTCTTGGCAGATTGAAGAGTGAGCGGTTTCTCGGCGCGTCGGAAGATATATGTCACCGTTTCAGACAGCAGAGACAGGGATATGTCAGTAAGAATGATGGTAAGCATAATTAATACAAATGTCAAGATTGAAGTTTATGATGGCTACACCGCAAGACCGTATTCTCGTCTCACGAGGCGATATGTCGACACAGACCCCGGCATATCTGCTGCAGATAAGCCACCCGCATAGGCTATTTGTGGTAGGCGTCCAATGGAATGCGAGAATTTTCGGCGAGGTTTAGGGCATACCGGTAATAACTTTCCTTATTCTAATTCCTGATATGGCGGTCCCTCACGAGAACGCCTGAGTACTTCCGTCGGTGCCACCCGAGCTGCCTCCGGTGTCGGGTTGACAATTGTAACGCCTCCAGTCCTGCTCGACTCGATGTACCATTTGACGGTCTGCAAGTGCATGTGCGCCCCTGCTGCACAGTGCACCGCGACAAATTGATGCATTCGAATGCCACTTGGCTGAATGCTGCTGATACTAACAACTTTCTTGAGCTTCCTGGTTAGAATCGAGCCAAAATGTTGGCGGTTGCCAAATGCTTTCAGCTGGCGAGCGATCTGGGGACTCACGCAGTGGGTTAGCACCGAGTCGAGGCCTCGCATACTCCATTTTGCCAAAAGGCTCTCCCACTAGTATCTCGGACACAAGGTACGAGGTTCACCGAGGTTCTGCCGTTGAGCTCTGAGGTTCGAAAGAAATCGACCAGTGTGCGAGCGGGTTACCGCGGGCGACGCGGCCTCAACGGTGAACGATTAGGTCACTTCGGTTGTAGCAGGTGAGACACAGAAAAGAAGACGTGAAGGTTGTGATGAAGGCCGTGGTCATGGAGAACACGAGCGACGTTGAGATTGGGACAAGGCTGTCACCTTGAAGCTCAACGTCGTCGTGTCTCTCTGCTGTTGAGCAGCCTGCAGTGACCAACGGGGCCAAGAGGGGTTTTCCGCCTTGGGGCGTTCCCCTTAGTGAACACAACACCACTAACGATAAACAAGAGCTCACTTTGCTTTCTGCCTCCTCAAGTTCACTTGGTTCGCTTCATTCAATCGACTCTACAAGCTCTACGTCCGAAGACCTTGAAGACTAGTGCCTCACGAGACTTGGAAGCCTCCTAGGTTATGAGCCCAAGACGTCTCTAGGCTTCATCGTCGAAAGGAAACGCGAGAAGAAGGAGGAGCTTTACAGCTGAAGCATTGAGTGAAAATGTCGACGGGGACCCAGCAAGGTGGAAGCAGTGGAGGAACATCTGGTGGCGGTAATTCCGGTGGTAATGTCGGGGGGTTGCCACACAAGCTGGCGGCGGGCAGCAAAACGTGAATGCGGCTGCGGGTGGCCAGCAGACTCACAAAATGCTTCGTGGGACGAACAAACCACCGCAATACACGGAAGACGGAGGATTTGACCTCTACAAGGCGCAACTGCGTTCTTTTCTGACGCAACGTGATTACTGGGGCGTTATCACTGGTCAAATTCGGCCAGATCCTGGTGATGCGGGTCGACAGCAGATCTACGAGGAGAAGAACACGTTTGTATGCGATGTACTGCTGCGAGGTCTCTTGCAGAAAGACTCGCGGAAGGTGTGCAAGTACGAACTGGGATTCGACATGTGGCAGGCCTTTGAAACAGAAAAGACAAAGAGGGCTTACTCGAGTGTGATTCGTGTACGACGAAAGCTGTATACAAGTACATTCCCTGCAGGGTGTGACATGGAGAAGTGGTTGGATGATGTGGAGGACATCCGGCGCCAGTTGGAGAACATGAACGAAGTGATTTCCGACGAAGAGATGGTGAAGGTAATTTTGCAAGGCGTCGAGGAGACTCATCGTAACGTGGTGAGAGTCTTCAACCAGCCACAACCAAATGGCCAACCTGTTACCTTGGAGGTCGTGATGAACACACTGAGAGGAGAAGCGGAGACCGACAAGGCGCATGAAGAAGACACCGAGACTGCTGCTGCTGCAAGTGCAACGAAGGTGATGTCCGCTCAACAGCAACCTTCGCAGCAACAGAAGTCCGGCCAAAATCGTAAGCGAGGAAAAGATGGTCAGCCTGGTGGGGGCAAGAAAAGGGGCAAATTTGGCGACAAGAAGTGCTGGTTTTGCGAAAAGAAGGGACATCTTCGGCACGAATGTTTCGGCTACCTGGCACAACAGAAGAAGAAAGCTGAAGCAGAGGCTAAGGCCAATGCTGAGAGTAAGTCAAGTAGCGGGAGCGATGGTGGTGCAATGAAGCTGGTACGAGAGGTACATGGTCATCCTGTGGAGCATATTGCAATGGTCAAAGAGACCAATTGTTCCGCAGACATGGCGGTTGTGACGCAGCCATTTGGTGCATGGATGCTAGACTCTGGAGCAGCGACACATGTGTGCAACAACGACAAGTCGCTCGGATCGGACAACACTTACTTCCAGGACTGGGAAGGCAAAATCAGTTCGGGGAAACCCGTTGGAAAAGTAGTGATTCGGGTGAAGGACGAAAACAACCCAGGAAGTGCTGGTGCAGTGATTGAGCTCGAGCAGACTCGATTTGTACCAAAAGGGACCACCAACATTTTGTGCCAGTACAAATTGGAGAAAGCTGGATGGCGGCCTTCGTATACTGGTGAACTGGATCCAGATAAGCGGAACATGATTCTTGAACGGGGTAATGTTCGTTTGGTTCTAGAGCCCATGGGGCTCACTTCTGGCTCGCGGCTCAACCAATGGACCCTGTTGAGGCCCTACTCTGCATGGTGATGCCCACGACAAAGGCAGGAAGGATCCTCCGATGGCACATGCGGTTCGCGCACTTGAACGGACCTGCATTGAAGAAGATGCTTGAGGAAAAAATGGTGGAAGGGCTCGACATGGTGACAGCAAATGACTTCAGCAAGCCAGTTGACTGTCATGCTTGTCACCTAGCCAAACAAAAGCGCATATCGTACAAGCGTCAGCAAGGGAAACGGATGCAAGATGTCGGTGCCAGACTCATGTCTGATGTTTGCTCTATGAAGCCGCCAACGCCAGGAGGCAGTCGGTATTTCCAACTCATCCATGATGAAGCATCGCGGTTTGTGTGGGCTTTTCTACTGCAACACAAGAGTCAGTCTGCAGCTCATGTGATGGAGGTGATATTGATGGTGGAAAAGCGCTATCCCGTGCGGAAGTTCTCTAGTGACGGAGGTGGCGAATTCATCAACGACGTTCTACTTGAGATCCTGCGGGTTCATGGTATTGAGCTGGTGGCAACCAACTCATACTCACCTGAGGAGAACTACCTCGTCGAGAAGATGAATGGCAAGTTGGTAACGAAAGTGCGGACGATCCTCATCACAAGTGGTCTACCATGGTGCCTATGGGGTGAAGTTCTACTCTATGTGGTGACTGTGGGCAATATGAGCGCGACCAAGGCACTCAAAGACAAGACCCCGTACGAGATGTACGAAGGCAAGAAGCCGGACGTGACGAAGCTATTTGTTTGTGGTTGTGTGGGTTACTGCTTTGTACCTGCTGCAAAACGCCATAACAAATTAGAGCAACGCTCGCGTCCAGTCTTGATGCTTGGATTCTCGCTCTTCACGAATGGATATCGTACACTGGACCTTGCCACGGGAGACATGGTGGTGAGTCGAAATGTCAAGCCACAGGAGAACTTGGCTGTAGACACCGAGTACGTGTAGAAGCTTCTGGACAAGCGATACTCTCGCAAGAATGTTCAATTGCCGAAGGAAGTTCCATACGTGTCGCTGCCTCACGACACTGCTGCATATGATCCTTCAGCGATTGAAGGGGGGCTTGGACTTGGACTTGGAAGAGAAGCACGCTGCACCTGAACCTGAACCAACTCGCGTGGTGGACACGGACACGGATGACAATGACAGTGATTGGTCTAATGAGGAGCATGACGTGGAAATGGAGGAAGCTGGTCCAAGTGGGAGCCCAGACATTGCTGGAAATGGTGGGAGATGCCGTGCTGAGCAAGGTACTGCCGGTACTATGCAAGACGGTCCTGAGCAAGATGGCACGGCGAATACTGCTACAACTTCGAGAAGAACTCGGAGCAGTCGAGGCCGCGTGACGCCTGCAGCACCACCAAGACGTTCAACACGACAGCGTCGTGAGAACCCACGGTACAGCCGGCAAACGTTTGTGTCGGCTATAACGCTGATGCAATGTATGCTAATCGGTGTGGTCAATGAGATTTTGAACCCGACAAGTGTGCGAGAAGCTATGGCTTCACCACAAGCTGCGGAGTGGAAGAAGGGGATGGACAAGGAGTACGAGTCGCTGATGAAGAATGAGACTTGGAGACTTGTGGCGAGGCCAAAATCGTTGAAGGATAACCCCATCAACATACGCACGTCACTGTGGGTGTTGGTGGTCAAGCGAAATGAAAAGGGCTTAGAGGATCGACTGAAGGCTCGATTGACCATTAAGGGCTTCATGCAGAAATTTGGGATTGACTATTTGGCGACATATTCACCGGTTGTGAGGATGGAGTCTGTGAGGCTAGTGATGATACTGGCGCTGCTGTTTTGCTTGGATCTTCGACATGTTGACTTAGTGATAGCCTTCTTGAACGGAGCACTGACGGGGGTAACGATCTATATGGAGCAACCAGAGGAGTACGACGACGGAACTGGTCGAGTGTGCTTGCTTTTGAAGGGGCTATATGGGCTCAAGCAAGCTTCCAAGATATGGAGTGATACTCTCACTGAGTTTCTGATCGAGTTGGGGTACACGCAGTGCACATTTGATGTCGGCGTCTTTCGGAGAATGGGTGTAAAGGGCATTGTATTCTTGACGGTGTACGTCGATGACATTGTCATTGCTGCGAAGACTGATGACTTCATGACTGTGATTAAGGAACTTGCTGCGAAGTTTGAGATCAAAGATCTTGGTCGAGTGAAACATTTACTTAGCATGGAAGTTTCGTACGAACCTGGTGTGATGGTGACTTTGGCGCAAACAGCTTACATCGAGCGGATGGCCGAGCGGTTTGGTCTCGCAGATGCCCGACCGGCATCATCACCCCAGATGCACAATGACCCAACAGTACCAGTCGAAGAGGACATAGGGAAAATCAATGATCCCAAGCTGCCATATCGTGAGATTGTGGGGTCGTTGCAATACCTGGTAGCTTGTACACGTCCAGATTTGGCGAACGCTGTTCGTACACTTGGGCGCTATGCAAACGCGTATACGAGAGAGAATTTCCGTGCAGCACAACGCGTCGTGCGGTATGCACTAGCGACCAAGAATCTAGGACTAGTGTATCGGGTCCATGATGGATCCGTCAATCTGGAAGCGTACGCGGATGCGTATCACGCACGCTGTCCGGAAACTAGCAAGTCAGTGACTGGATTCGTGATGAAGCTGACTGGGTGTGCTTTTCATTGGAGAAGCAAGAAGCAAGACAACGTGACGACGAACACGTGCAGCTCGGAGCTGCTGGCAGTGTATGCGTGTGCACAAGTAGTGCTATGGGCGCAAAGTCAGTTGAAGGAGTTGGGCGTCAAGATGACGACTGGAGCAACATTGTTTTGCGACAACCAGAGCGCGCTGAAGGCAATCGAAAACAGTGGGAACTCGGAACGCCTGCGCAACTACGCTAAGATCACCCGCTACGTTGCAGAACACGTAAAGCAAGGAAGTTTGGAGATGAAGTACGTCCCGACAACGGACAATCTGGCAGACGTCTTTACGAAAGCGTTGGGACCAACGCGCTTTGCGGATCTACGTGACGGTCTGGGTGTGGAGAACACACAGGAAGCCTGGTTGAATTTGCACCAAGAGGAGCAGATGGTGACGGCTGCGGCCGACACAGACATGGATGTCGAAATGTAGGACGCACCATAGGAGATCTACGGTGGGCAGCGTGATGCTGTGGAATGATGATGTAAAGGACATGCACATTGTATGATGCATTGAAGGGCCACAACACGAAGTGAAGTGGGAGTATGAGGTTCGCCGAGGTTCTGCCGTTGAGCTCTGAGGTTCGAAAGAGTTCGACCAGTGCGAGCGGGTTACCGCGGGCGACGCGGCCTCAACGGTGAACGATTAGGTCACTTCGGTTGTAGCAGGTGAGACAAAGAAAAGAAGACGTGAAGGTTGTGATGAAGGCCGTGGTCATGGAGAACACGAGCGACGTTGAGATTGGGACAAGGCTGTCACCTTGAAGCTCTACGTCCGAAGACCTTGAAGACTAGTGCCTCACGAGACTTGGAAGTCTCCTACAAGGTTCATGCCACAGTGCTCTAGTTGACCGTTGCTGCAGCATATTCCGAAGCCGCGTTGCATCGGTAGACGCAAGATGCACTAGCAGAAAGCCTATCCAGATAGTGAAAGCGACGAGTGATTCCCCGAAAATCGCGTACAGGTGCGGGTCCGAATGCAACTCGGCATCTCGAAAGAAAAAATCAGCTCCTGCCTTGCATGAGAAGTGGATCATTAGCACTGCCACCGCATTTAGCGACCAAAAGCGCACAAAGTCATTGCGTGCAGCGTGGTCGAGACGCATCGCCAGTGACCGTGTCTGTAGTGTGACGCGGATGACCCAGTAGCTACTGCTGAGTGTCGTAAGCGCGAGAGTGAGACTCCTCATCGGGATGGCTGTCATGCAGTAGATAGCAATGGTTCCCTCTTCTGTCGAAAGTTGGGCCGTGCAACTGAGCGAGAAGATGTTGCTGAGAGAACCAATGGCGCCAAGATAAAGAAGTACCATGGTACCTGGATGCCCCAAAGCTCCGTCTGCTGGGTCACACTGCAGTATCTCGAAGATGCCTATTTTCACGATCGGAGCGCCGTTATTGAAGAATTCTGCACTCCCAGCGCGAGATTGCAAGTGTGCCTCCGCTATAGGTCGATATACAATGTTACGTATAAACACCCATACGCTTGAGTATGAAGATATACTCGATCGCGTAGTGTGAGGCACCGATGCAGTTTAGAATCAACAGGAACGTGCGGATCTGGCGACTCATATTGTCTAGAATGCGGATACGCCGTGTTACCATTGTCGTGTCAACCATAAATCATTCAATCTGGCGCAAATTTTTATGCTTGAGAACCTGGATCTCTGTGCTCGAATCGGCGATAAATGATGCACAGGTTGGGAGATCGAAGAGACTACCGTTGAGAGCGCGAAACAAAATCTCATTTGATGTCATGACCAACCGACAGAGCGTCTGCAACTCGGTCTCCTGTGAATCTCGAAATGCACAATTACCAAGTCCATCGCCCATGTACGCCTGGTACTTTTGAACGTTCCGGCCGCCCTGCTGCATGACGAAGTCGACGATGCTGCGACAGTCGGGTGTGTACAGGTACCCGTAAGGGGTTGTCGATGTTTGAAGTGAACTATCAGCGCTCTCACGAGATTTCCACCTTGACCCGTCCATTGAAATCAATTCAGATTCGACTAGCGTTTCCGGTACTTCTAGTGCTATGAAGTCATCAGCTCATTCACGTCTGCGACCTAGTGTGTATACCGTCGTGTTGTCTAGCTCGGTATAATCTCGCTCATCCTTTTGAAATAGGAACATCAGGTTCACAGCAAATGTCGGAATGATCAACATCATGTCACTTCCGCACTGCTTTATTGCCGCTTCGTCAACGTCAGTGTCACCAATCGATTTGTTCATGGTTGTGTGGCGAATAGCGCAGTTCCAAAATGGTGCCAAGTACATTGTCGATACCAAGTGCATCCCGACCGTATTAATTAAGAAGTCCGAGGTCCCGTGTAACTCTGCTTGCACCGTTCAGGGGTGGAGTTGGACCACGTCTTGCACTGCTCTTCCTCGTCATCACGGGTCGAGGCTGGGTAATGCGAGGTGTTTTCCTGCCATCCAGCAAGGATTGTCCGCGCGTTTTATATAATTAGCAGATTGGTGAATTGTATCGCATCGTGTTCATCCATCTTATCAGTGTACACTGGGCGGCTATTTTCAGCTCAACGAGCTGCTCTTCATCTTGTGAAAAACCGAGGAGGCCATGGAGTGCTTTCGTTCACCCAAACTGCTAGCCGTGGCGAAACTGGAGCCATAGCTCGATGAGCTTGACAGATAATAATCGGACGGCGATGATGAAGCTGAACGTAGCGATGGGTGTCCTGGCGGTGGTGGAGTATTTAGTCCAGCACTTTTGGTCGGGGACAACGTAGTAGAGACCATTGTCGAAGCGCTAGACGAAGACACCGCCGATTCGCAGCTTTTCCGGCGCTTCTGTACGCACCCGATGCACACGCGCACACTTGTAGATCCCACGTCAGGTAGTGCAACATCCATTTTAGGGCAGCACTCGGAACAGCAGACCTCACCGCACAAACGGCAGTGGTGACGGCGACGTGACAACCCAAATTTTGCACTGCAAACATGGCAAACTAGACGCTCACGATTGTGCACCCAGTGCGGCGCATTCACGAGGAGCGACTGTGACAAGCGTCGGCTAGTGAGCACCTCCTCCAGTCGCGCAATTCTGGCGCAGAGGGCCCGAAGCTTTGCTCGCCGTGACGCCATTGGCAATTGTGCTTTTTCCAAAATCGATGCCACAAACTGCACCTCGACGTAGCCGTCCCGGTCACGAGCTTCGCGCACCATGAAACCCGTCGGCTGAAGGTCCGTTGGCTTGGAGCCAACCTCGTCCAGCCACGGCTGGCAGTGTGGGCTGTAGCAAGATTGGAGCGAGCGCACGTACATCGGCGAGGAATCCGCACTTTCATCCCAGTCGTTCACCAAGATGCACTCGTAATCTAACAGGCAATAAGTAGTCCGCGACGCAAACATTCGACTCGACTTTTCACCAACAACCCACTTGATGCTGAGGTTTCCCTGGTGGCCCGACGTCCCCAATGCTGCACGATAATCTTCCATGTAAGTAGGAGACAAATTCGGCGCTGTGTGAGCCCCTCTCATCGTTGAAGTCGCGTTGTTAACGTCTAACGAATCTCCGCGAGTGCCTCGAGCACGTCCAGCGGTGGATTCTCGGCCGAAACCTGTAAAGGGCTGCACATCCTCTTCACTCTCCAAATCGGAGTCCGAGTAAGACGACTCGCTGTCGCAGTCTAGTGTTGTTGCTTGAGAAACCATTCGCGGTGGCATGTCCTCGCTCGCTTTGCTGCTGGTACCGTTGCTACCGGTAGTGATATTATTGATGCTGCGACGCAGACGCTTCTTCTTGCGTCGATACACGAATGCTGACGAGCTCGTGCGAACTCCCACAAGGTGCTGCATGGGAAACTCCATGTCCTCTTTCTCCGATCGAACGAGCAGGTCCACAACCTCATCCAGTGACGACGGCAGCAGCGCCACACACTTTACAAGATATTGCTGCAGTATTTTTGATGTGAACACGTTGCTCAGTCCAGCGGCCGAAGACGCGGCGTCCCACTCGGACGTATCGCTATCCCATGCACTTGCTGCATTCACGCCGTCGTCCGAAGTCATGGAGTCGTCGCCGCCCTCTCCGCCGTTGACGAGCGAGTTCATGGTGTTCCACAGAAATGTGTTGGTTCCAATGGGACACACGCGTTCCATAACCCGCACTTTGATGGCGCCGCCTGTGCCCGGGTTCTCGGTGGTGGACACCGCTGCTGCGGCTGCGCTGGCGCTCACGGGGCTCCAGTTGACGGAATCCCGGGAGCCAAAGCCGAATAGACTGAGCGACGTACGCGCCTGCGACTCCAAATCTTCCTCGACGGCTCGCGTCATCGATGCACTGGTGAGCGGCGCTGGCTGGAGCGACAGTGCGCTGGACATGCTCTGCGTGCTGCTCGTGGGCTTGAGCAGGCGCGCGGTGTTCCTGTTGGCCATACTGCTCGGCGGTCCTCGCGCTAGCGACTCGATTCGCGCTCTGGGACGAAGGCGCAAATGAGCTTCTTCCCACCAGATCCGCTACTGTAGAGCTCTGTCGGCGGCACGCGAGGGGAAGCCACAACTCCACAAGTCGCTTTTTCTGGCATTATCAACAGCCGGGAACTCGTGTACAGACTATCCTGCGCAAACCGCTCCGATGGATTTGACAGGGTAAGTGCTGCATCCTACCAAAACTACCTGCTATGAAGCATGGGGTCCAAAAGCCGGATTCGGAAAATATTACGGTCACACAACTTCCAGGGCCTGAGGCCCGACGTTGATCTCGTAGAGACGGAGGGACCTTGCGCTCACGAAGCGCAGGATGTTGTAAGCAGCGTTCTCGTCTCGGCCGGCCGTGTAGCCGCATCTCCTGCGCGGGCTGTCTCGAGTGTCTTGCCTCTCGGCTCGTTGCGTGCTCCAGCCTGGAACTGGCTAAACTTCCAGGGCCTGGACTCGAGCCCTTTGAATGTCCCGGGTGACGGCGGGCTCCCACGGCCTCGTTTCAACAACTTTGGTAACTATAGCGTAGGCGAGGTGTATGACCGTAATATGGTATTACATGGTATCAAAACTAGCTAGTACAACTCAACGTCCACCTTTGAATTAAAGTGCTTCCATGAACATAAGGTCCGAGTCAGCTCCGTCGCCGGCGTTTGTGTTGTTTCCTCCACTGCTATTGCTGGTGTTCTGTCCAGAACTCCCCGGGCCGGAGCTGCTGTTGCCGTCCTGGCCCATGAAGCCGTCCATATCTAACAGATCCATACCCGAGAAATTTGTCGGCGATAGATCGTTTGTGAAGCTCATGAAGCCCGACGAAGACGACCCGGACGAAGCCAAATTGGACGGCATCTGCAAGAGCCCGCCGCTATCCATCCCGCCATAAAGCGACTCGTCCAGGTTCAAAGACGAGGTCTCACCACGAGAGTTACCAGCTGATTGCTGGTGTTGAGCCTGCTGCGACTTTGGCTGCTGAGACTGTTGAGACTGCTGAGGCTGAGATTGCTGCTGCGGATGGGACTGAGGCTGAGGCTGGCGATTTTGCTGCGGCTGCTGTGACGCACCCGGTTGGGGCTGAGCAGACTGCTGCTGGCCGCTCGAGGTTTGCTGGGGGCGCTGAGCTTGCTGCTGCTGCTTCTGCTGGGGTGTCTGCTGGGATCCAGAAGTCTGGCTATTCTGCTGGGCATTCAGCATATTTGCTTGGTTCGACTGCGGCTTCTGCTGCTGCATCATGTGCTGTTGTTGCATCATTTGCTGCTGACGCGCTTGAACCTGCATCCGCTGCTGCTGTTGCTGCATATGCTGAGCACGCTGCTGCATGAGATACTGTTGCTGCTTTTGCTGCAACGACATATTCTGTTGATTGGGCTGGCCTTGCTGCTGCTGGTGCTGCATGTGCATAGCGCCATCCGGTCCACCCGAAGTATTGGCCGGCGCCGCAGCGGACCGGAAGTTGCGGGGTCCAGAGCTGGCGGAAGGGTTTCCCGCCGGAGAGGGGTTAATCCCTGTCGGATTGGGGCCACTGCCGCTGCTACCATTGGGGTGAAGCTGCGCTTGTCAGTCTCCGTACGCAGCTTCTTTAAATACGGGTTCACAATCTTTACGATGTACTTGTACACCTTGTCCAGCTCCTCAATTTTGCGGGGGCATGCGTCGTCTTGTCCTCGTTCAAAATGCTCGCACAAAGCTGCACATAGCTCAGAAGATACCGCAGTTTTTTTTGCTCCGTCTCGTCATGGCCTTTCATGTGATCCACGTACTTCTTGAACGCGCTGTGCACCTTCTCAACATCATCATGATACTTGGACTTGAGCGCTGCGTGTTGCCGCCAGTACTCGGCGGTCATATCGCCGGGAACGCCACCCTCAGGTATTTCTGTCCGTGGTGTGACGCTCGCCCCATTTGGAGCTGCAGGGTTCGCAGGTGCACCTCCGGCATTCATCGTTGCAGGTTTGCCAGGCTGAGGCTGAGCACCACCAGAACCGGCAGGGCCGCCATACTGTGGGTGGCCAGGGTACCCTCCTACTTGGGATCCATTCGCTCCAGGGGCACCCGCTCGCTGGTTCAGATTGAGCGTGTTATAGTACGAGAAGTCCAGCCTCGACAACATGCCCTGATTGGGTAGCGTTTGCGCCGCCATCACCGCGTTCATGTCCGTCTGCTGCGCGCGCAGCGACTTGAGCCGAGTGAAAATCTTACTGATGTACTCTTCCTGCGTCCGAGACTCCTTGTACAGCGTGAGCTCGTACCACGACACGTTCATCCAGAGCTTAATGCCCGGCACGGATCCGCCGACACGCGCACCATCTCATTGTAGCTGTAAAAGGTTCATAAGCAGATTGTCAGAGCAAAGAACTATCAACGAGGGTAAGTACCACACGTACATCTTGGCAATGAGGTTCGCACGGTGTTCGCGCGTGAGTTGGATGCGCCAGTCAGCGCCCGTGGCGGTGGCCTGGGCTCCGGGTACCTGCATACCCGAGCCCCCAGCAGCGCCGGTCGAAGGCGGGTTCAGGGCGTTGGGGTTCATCTTCATGGCCATGGATCCCATGTTCATCTGGTTCATGTTCATCATCATCATCTGCTGCGGCTGCTGCTGCTGCTGAGGGACACCGTAGGCGTTCAGGGCCATTCCGTTCATGCCCATGCCCATAGCTTGTGGATTTGCGCCGTTAGCGCCAGCCATGGCCATCGACATGGGCACAGACATGCCGCCTTGCATACCCATCGCGTTCACGGCGTGCGGGTCCATCGAGGGTGGGTGACGAGGACGAGGAGTGGAGACTACTACCACTTTCCGCGCGCTCGGGCTCCGTTCAAATGGCCCAACGTCGGCCGTTGCGTCGCTCCCGTCGCGTGGACCACATCATACCTGCACAACCGGTATGGCTCGAAATAGCGGCCGTTCGTTTCTCTGGCGCTGATTGGTGGTACGCTGTGCCAAACTGAGGATGGAGGTCGATCGCATTCGAGCACCAAATTGCCTTACCCTGATATGTGTACATATGGGTGACCCCTATCCAATCGCCACCTACCCCGAGCTCGCTATGTTCAGAAACTGTCGTCAGGCCGTGGGTGTACCGCACTGAGGTTCCAAGCAAGCGCAATAGGCTTGGGGTGGGTGCCCACCGAGTCTTATTAGGGAAAAGTTCTGCTTAGAGACGGTCTCCTCATGACGCTCGTCCTGCTGCGTGCGCTGCTGCTGCTAGCCGCCGTGGCGGTGACGTCCTGCGCGGCCTCAAACCCGGCGCAGTCCATCCTGTCGGCTGTCGTGAACGTCAAGAAGTCCGAGGCCGTGTTCTACGCGTCGACCGCCGCGGACGAGGACTGGGGCGCGTCACTGCAGGCCCAGAAGCTCCAGGACGGCGAGCGACACGCCTTCTACCCGCTCGTGTACAATGCGACCGGTCTGGGCGACGGCTACGGCTGCACGCCCAAGGAGCAACTGCTTAATGCCAGTGGGAACGCCTCGGCGTCGGGCTCCGCTATCGCAACGCTACTCGGTCTCCCAGATCAGCCCTTCGTGCTGCTGGTGGACCGCGGTGGCTGCACGTTTGCTGAGAAGGCGCTGTACGCGCAGGAGCTGGGGGCAGCCGTTCTCATCGTCACGGACACGCTCCAGCAGCTCTACAACCGCTCAAGCGCCGCAAACGCCACCGAGGGGGCAAGCAAATGGATTTCAGCTGCTCGCGTGGCTCGGGCAAGGCTGCCTGGAACGCTGATATCACCGACTTTGCGTCCTCTTCCTGGGAAGACGCCGTGAGTGTTCGTTCTTGCACGGGCAGCAACAAGTGCTCATCGCACATGTGCGTGCCGTCGGGGCCGCCGACAAGCAGGTCTGCTGCGTCTGGGATATTCCTGACCTCATGGGATTCGGTGAGACAGGCGTTGTTACGGACAAGGAGCAGGTGAGCGACATCGTTGTAGTGCGGGTCTCCATTGCCGACGGTGGCTCGCTGAAGGATATGCTGTTGTCAGGGAGCGCCGACGAGGATAGCCAGCTGCTAATATCGGTGTACGAGCGCGATCCACCAGTGGTGGACCCAGCCCAAGTGATCCTCTGGGTAGTTGCGTGCGCAACTGTACTTGTTGGGTCGTACAAGGGTGCGGCCTACGAACGCACTAAAGCGCAGCTGAAGGCCGCGCTCATCGCAGCTGACGCTACCTCTTCGGACGCAATCGCCCAAGCACGAGTGGCATACGAGGAACACGACGAGCAGACCCCAGAGCAAGAGCAGCTTGATTTGAATTCCTGGCATGCGCTCGCGTTCTTGGTCCTCGGCTCAGGATTTCTTGTTTTGCTGTTCTTCGTCGATGTGGTGATTGTGGTGGTGGTTCTCTTCGGTGTCGGCGCCGTGTCTGCTACATTTCAGAGCATGTGGGAGCCGCTCATGCGGCGGCTTCCGGTGAAATTCTTACACAAGCTTCCATGGGGTGAGGTGTTATGGCGGTGGGAAGACATTCTAGTACCCGCAGCGTGGAGCGTGGGTGACCTGTTTGCCTTGGTATTATCGTTTGGGATCGTGCTGGTCTGGTTTTTCACGCGCTTCCAGGCGTATTCGTGGGTCTGCCAGGACATGTTTGGCGTCTGCTTCTGCCTCGTGTTCCTGCGAACTGCGCGTCTGCCAAATCTCAAGGTAGCTACGGTGCTGCTGGTGCTGGTATTTATGTATGATGTCTTCATGGTCTTCATCTCGCCTTACATTTTCAAAGAAAGCGTCATGATCAAGGTGGCAACTGGTGGCGCGCAAAGTACTGCCACAGGAGGTGTGTCGAGCGGCTACTGTCTGCGCTATCCGACCGATACTGAGCATGACTGTCGCTCCGAGTCGATGCCGATCCTACTGCGAGTCCCCAAGATTCTGGATTGGCGATCGGGATCGTCACTTCTCGGCCTCGGTGACATCGTGCTGCCCGGCCTGTTGCTAGTGTTTTGCGCGCGCTATGACTACGCTACCCGCGGACAGTTATTTGGGCGTCTGACGCCACCCCACGGCAAGATATTTGGGCGTCACCCGAATGATGGCATCCCCAACAGTTCGTCTGGTTTTCATCGCATGTCAGGAGCCGAGCTTGGTAGCACTCGAGAGCACCATCCGTGTCGCCGAGGGCTTTTCTGTCTGCTCATGTGGGGCTACACGATTGGATTACTGGTGGCAAATGCCGCTGTGGTGGCCACAGGCAGTGGTCAACCAGCGCTGATGTACTTGGTTCCCTGCACGCTTGGTGTGTTGGCACTTGTGGGATGGCGGCGCGGCATTCTTACCAAACTTTGGGAAGGCCCACCCGAGCTCATTCCGGGGTACGCTCGCCGCGAAAGCACTTCAAGTGATGGAGCGCTAGGCATTAACGACGCTACTCGGTTGAGAGGACTCAGTCTGGAGACAGGGAAGCCTCCAACCAGCGAACTGGTTCTTATGCAGCAACAGCAAAGTGACACACCTGTGTCTGGTGGTTCATATGCCATGAGTGAAGGAACCCCTATGGCCCGTGACAGCCCGTCAGGTCCAACGATAAGGCAAGTGTAGTGTTGCAGATCTCCCGTGTAGACCATTTTGTAGTAGATCATAAAAAATTGAAATATGTGTGCGTTGCTGTTTATGCTGTTCACCAACGTTTCCGATGATATGATCAACCACTGAACGCTCAAATTCCCTTGACCCATTCATCGTCCTCGCCCCATTCGTCGGCTGCATCTACAGCGGTGAGCTCGTCATCCATCTCGGCCGCAAACAATGCCGACGCCTCGGCTGCAGAAGGCATCGCCGTTGCTGTTGCGGATTGTGAAGCAGGAGTCGAAGCTGTAGGGGAGGCAAGACTACCGCACTCTTCTTGAACGTCGGCACCATGCCAAATTGCTGTAAGTAAATATTCACACATCAGCACTAGCTCATCACACCAGACCACACGGGAGCAATACGTACGCTAAACAGGTCGTCCACGCTTTCGCTTTCCTTATCCACGTCAGTGGCTGCACCTCGACTACTGACAGGTGGTGCATGCGTCTCCTCTGCCACGACCTCGAATGAGTCAGTGGAGCTGTTGGACTCGACACTAGAAGGCAACAAGTCGCGTTTACCTGCAGTCGCAATTTCCTGAGGCTGTGCGTGATGCTGCTGTCTTGGTGGGGAGGCAGGGGCTGGAATGGGCTGGAACTACTGTTGCTTTGGCGTGGAGTCGTCGGGCGCGGGGCAGCGGGTGCCGAAGCAAATGGGTTCAGCTGGGGTTCCTGCGTCTGCGTGGTGTTGCCTTCCCAATCATCCCAGTTGTCCCGATCGTTGGCAAAAGTGTCCTCCTCGTAGTCGTCGCAGTACTCATCGTCGTCATCTTGACTGTGGCTAAAGGGTTGTTCATCCGGTACCTGCGTGTACTGAACCTTGGGTCTCTTCGAGCTACTGGCCGCAGATGTGTCTGAGCTGCTGCTTGTATTCGATCGTCTCTTGCGTCCCCAGAGAAACAGAAAAATGCAGCATATAGCCATCAGTGCGACCAGCACCAGCGGATTGATGCCCTGATCCAGATACCCGGGAGGTCGCGTGTCGGCAGCGTCATTCGTCACGGCATTGGAGATAACGGCCGGGTCCTCTGTGCGCAGAGACGGTTTGGCTGTGACTTCCACAATCACAGCGGTCTCTGTTGTCTTCGGCAGTGGCTCGGTCGGCAGCGTAGTTGCAGGTGTTTCTTCCTCCATCTTTCCAATCGCATTATCCACGCCAATGATCGGCTCTCTTTCGACCTCTCCCTTGGGCTCTGGCGTGTCCGACTCAGTAGGAGGATTTGTAGCCCCCACCAGCACCAGCGCCTCAGCGTTCACGTCGTTCTGCGTGTCCCTTGAGCCCACAGGCGTCAGCGCCGCGTCTCCATCGCCGCCTACGACTTCCTCGGCCTCTGGTTCCTCGCCCACGCCCCCGTTGGCGTCGCCCTCAGCACTACCCACCGGGGTTTCCGCTCGAGCACTTGCGCCCACGTGGCCATTCGCAGCGTCGTCATGACCGCAACTGCTGCAGTCCGTCTGCCTGCCAGGAGAATGGCCATCACTTTGTCTCTTTCTCTCTTTGACAACTACCAAAAAGACCTTTCCTATGTCACATCAGTATGACGTATTACGGGTTTGAGGTGTGACACACATCAGAACTTCACTTTGAAAACTCGATCATGAGTCATGCGGAACTCGACGAGGAGCTGCGGCGCGGGCTGCTGGAGGAGGAGGAGCTATCGCCACCCGCACAGCGCTCCCAGACGCCTTCCATGGGAGCGGTCGAGCGGTTAGTGCTGTCGCCGTGGGAGAAATGGGCCGCGCACGGCCGCTTCCCGTACAAACTGACGCTGCACGTGGCGCTGGTGCTGCTCACCTTTGCGCAAATGCAGCTCTACGATGCGCAAAACGCCGCCTACATGCGCGCTTCACACCGCAACTGGTGCACTTTCTGCGTTACATTTGGCGTGGTTCGGTGATAGGCAACTGACTGTGCGCTGGTCATTTGATCCCAGGGCGTTTTTCTTTCTCCCGCCGGTCGCTGACATCGGCGTCGTGTACGTCACTGCTCATCACTGTTTGTTGCATTGTATTTCTACTTGTTGCTTACTTTCCGTCCATGTTGACATTTTTGTCAGACAGCCCGCGGTTCCAACGGGACTTTTACACGATCAACCGCACAATGACGGCTGTGCACTATCTTCGAGACGCGTACTTTTCCATCGGCAACGCCTCTGTTGCTAATTACGAGTACTTACACACGTCTGCTGGTAAAATTCAACCGCTCACACTGACAGTCACCCGTGTGCTGCCCCATGGTGAACTGGAGACGAAGGAATATTTCGTCTTCCGGGACCATGAAACTGTGGGGCCTTTTGACCCGAAAATGACGTTGTGGCAGAAAAAGCATTTATTTCGCTCACTGCGAGCTGTCAGGTTCTCGTTCCACTGCGTGACCACCAATTCGGGAATTTCTACGAAGAGTGCTTCGAATGGCAAGTGAACGTGGGCTTCGAAGTGGTTGAAAGTGCTCAAGTTCACGTTCAGCTCGAGGACTGTCGAGTGACGCGATGTGCAACCACGCATCCGCGTCCTTTCTGGACAATGGCAAGCCAGAGCTTTGTATGGGTGCATGTGGTCGTAGCTCTGGTTTCGGTCTTATACATGGCTCTCAGTGTGAAGGCTCTGCGGCGGTCCTATCATGTGTACGTTGTTGCGGTTTATTGCTAAGTCATCGTGTAAGTAATCTGATCGGGTTGTTTTGAATCATGAGCAGCATGGCACGAGCGAGAGGATTGCTGCGTCATCACTCAAAAGGTAGTCAAGAAGCCAGAGATCTTCATGATGTCGCTGCCCAAGAAGATAAAGATGAAGTCTTTCCACAGCGCCATGACAAGCTTTCGTTCGAGTCGTGGACCGATATTCCGTTCACACTCAAGCTCAAACTTATTAACGGATTGTACGTGTGCTTATTTTCAAGATTGAGCCCATTTTCTTGCGCTGTGGACTGACAATATTTCTCTTCTCGTGTTGCAGACAACTGCTGGTGCTTGTTTCGCTAGTGCTCCTGCTTTCGAGTACCTCGTGGAGTTTACTTTTCTTGGAGGCTCATATGCCGATTCGGTTTTGGCACCGATTACTTCATGCGACGGCGTTGTTGCTACTTTGGAGTTGTCTTGTCGGATATTTGGAGCACAACCGACACATTTACTCTATCGTCCTGACGCTCAAGTGGGGAACACCTCGTGTCCTCCAGTTCTTGCTTGGTGTGTCACCAATCTTTGTCGGGTATGCTCTCTTTGGGACGATCTACTTCGGCAACAAGATCGAGGAGTTTGGCACGCTGAGTGCCTCCATGGTCACTTTGTTCTCGCTTATGAATGGAGACATCATCATGGACACATTTGATGCGATGGAGCTCCACAACTATTTCGTCTCTGGGAAAGTGTACCTGTATTCGTTCATCTCATTGTTCATGTACGTGGTGCTAAACATTTTCATCGCAATCGTCGAAGAAGCCTTCTTTGCTACGCAGTCCACACGTCGCCGACTCAGCGACTTGCTCGCTGACCCACGGCTATCTCGTGTCAACGCAGCAAAGGAGTCGGATATCTCTGCAGAAATGATGCGAGTTTTGCTTCAACTAATGGATTCAGATTGAGCGTGTGTAGGTTTGAATTCAATATATTGCGTTAGAAGGATATCTCGGCTACAGCTTTGCTATGCAGAGTGGCATCAAGCTATTCTCCTAGCACCTCAGTGGCAAGCTTGGTGACGTCGTCGTCGACCTGCACGACGTGCTTGTGCAGGGACTGGCATTGTTCCTGCAACGTGGTAATGTGTCCCCGTTGAACGTTCAGGCACTTGTTGAGTCGCTCGATCTCTTCACCGGCAGTGCCGAGCTTCTTCTGGTAATCAACGCGAAGCTTGTGCAGTTCCTCACTTGTTCGGTCTGTGATCTCCTCGATCTTGGTCAAGAGCAGCGACTTATCTGCCTGGTGGATCGACATGATCTTCTGAATCGTGTCTTCATGCGACTGCACCTTGCACTCAAGTGAGTATAGTTGATCCTTGACACTGACCCGACCGCCGTTGGAAACGGACGTGTTGGAATTGCTCGGCGACATGATGCGCGACGACGAGCGACGCACTTCCCTCGAAGGAGATAGAGACTGCATTTCATCCTCGATATCGGCGAACATCCGCTCGCTCTCCATTGAGATCTTCATGTTCTTCATGCTGCTCGTTCCGGACATGCGCGACTCCATAGCTGCCAGGTGAAGGTGAAAGGAAAGCGAGACGGGAGGTTGAAGCAGGCGCTTGAGAGCAAATTGAAGATTGATCTCGTGCAGCGGCTCTGCCGTTGAGGCCAGCCGACCCTTTCATCAACGCACACCAGGCGAAGCAAGCATGCAGGATGCCAACTTTAGCCTGAGCTCGGAGCCTTCCAAACTTGTCCGCGCCCAACACCACCCTCGCATATTGCCGGATAAGACAAACTCCAGGTGCATATTTAGCGGCCTCCTCTTCACGACGGAGTGTCTAAATCCAGGACGCTGGACGATGCGAGCCGTGCTGGTGTGCACATAGTGTTGCCTTCCATTACCAGATAGAAGTACCTAAAACTCGATTGACTTCTTGCGTGGATACGGAGCACTACTACCACCCGTCTCCACGTCTGAGCCGCCGTCAACAGTCAGTTCACTGGAAAACGAGTCCAAGTCACTCGATATGCTGAAAGACGGGTACGCCCGACTGTCCGAGTCGCTGCTTTCTCCTCGCTCACGCGCGTGTGCCAACAGCGCAGCGTTTGGAGTGGTAGTGGTGTCTACGCCCTGTGAATAGTCTGACGAGCCCACAGAACGAGATGAATCGCTGATGAGTGAGAACGCGCGTCCCTGATGCTGCGCCACCACCTCAGTGTTCGTCAGGTTGCTGCTCATGGGGTTCCCAGCGTACGTGTTGTAGCTTCCGCCCGAAAAGCCTGAAATCTGGGACGGATTCGTGTCGTGCGAGCGCGTCGTACTCCTCGCCGCGCTCTCGCGGTTACTCGTTGCAGTTCTCGCTTGACTCTCTCGCAGCGCAATGGACAGCATGTTAATGTCATCCTTGGGCTGCGAGCGACTGTGCTCGACCGCCTCGACAACTTCTCGGCGATTGTCGCCTCGCAGCGGACGGTGCTTGAACCAGTTGACGAAGAAGATCAGCAGTCCCAGGACAATCGCAATTGCCAATCCGACGAGCGCCCACTGCCACGCCCTCAGCCCACTTCCGCCACTTCCACTGTCGCTAGCCAGCCCCTCGCCAGGACCGCAACACTCGACGATAGCGAACCTAAATATGACGTAGATGATGCTAGTAACAGTAGAGAGTGCACCATTGTGATCAAATACCAAGTAGCAGTATGGCTATGTATGGCTATTCGTACCTTGTGTGCAGTCCGTCGCGTTGTTTGCTGCGCTGCAGTCGAACGTGGAGCTGCTGGTGAGGCACACGCCATAAGAACTGCTCTGGTCGTTCTCGAGTCGTCTGCACCTGCACGCAGTCCGGCACTTGGCCAGGAGCCTTGAAGAGCCTCTTGCCGCGCACGCGATGAGGTGGCTTCCGTCCGCGACGTACAGCGCAGTGGCTGGCAGCGAGCACACCGCCACCACCTCCGAGACGACACCTCGTGCCGCCATCGCTGTTAACAATAGGGGCGTCATACAGAGCTGCATGTCGCTCCTTTTCCTTCCTCTCGCACTGTGCACGAAGACGAAGGTGAATCTGGTGCAACTGTCGTCGTACTGGATTGTGCCGAACAAGTACGACTATATTCGCACCTAGTACAATAGGTACGATACCGCTAGCAGAGACGGAGCTGCAACTCCGCCTGGACACTATTAATACGCAGCGAGCACCTTGACGACCAACACGATTCGCCAGTACTGAAAATGTTCACCAAGTGGCTGCATGCGTCTTCACGGGCTCAGCAAGATGGTTGCTGCGTCACGATCCGGATCGGATGATGAAAACTCAGTTTCCGCAACGTGCGATGCATAATTGCCCCGTTTTCTACCAATGGAATGGCTTCAGTTGGTTGGATCGTGTGGTTCCGGCGGCTGTTGCAAAAGCTCATGCCTGTCAGAACGCAATTCGAGCCGAGCCCCGCAGACACTTAACCAATCGATCTGCAATGGCCGCTGAACTCTGGGCTACCTACAAGGCATGGGCTGACGTCCAGGAGACTCTCTTCCTCGACTGGGCGGACCCGTCGGGCCGCTACAAGCTCTCGCCCCTGCAGGACCTGCCGGGCGCTGACTTCGCCACGGCCTTCGCCGTCTGCGTCGCCTATGTGTCCTTCGTCGTCATTGGCACGGTGCGTTAATCAGCCATCGACTCTTGATTAAAATTGGGTGATGGCACTAATACCAAGCCCTGCTATATCCACTCCAGCTCGTGATGAAGGCGGGCGTCCCGGCCATCAAGACCAGCCCGCTGCAGTTCCTCTACAACCCGCTGCAGGTCGTGTTGTGCTCGTACATGTGCATGGAGGCCGGCATCCTCGCCTACCGCAACGTACGTACCCCTTTCTCTATTGCCAAGTCATGAACTTTGCAACTCACAACACTTGCTTTTCTCCTCTTTGCAACGCTACCCCAGGGCTACTCCGCCACGCCGTGCAACCCGTTCAATGCTGAGAAGCCGATCATGGGCAACGTCATGTACATGTTCTACCTGTCCAAGATCCTCGACTTCTTTGACACGATCTTCATCATCCTCGGCAAGAAGTGGAAGCAGCTCTCGTTCTTGCACGTGTACCACCACCTGACCATCTTCGCGGTGCGTACCGTCGCTGCTTCATCTTGTTCCGTGCTATTATCTGAGAGAACTATGTCTAACGCGCTGTGCTCGCTGCCATTAGATTTACTACATGAACTTCCGCGTGGCCTACGACGGTGACATCTACGCCACGATCATCCTGAACGGATTCATCCACACCATCATGTACATGTACTACTTCGTGAGCGCGCACACGCGCGACATCTGGTGGAAGAAGTACCTGACGGCCATGCAGCTGATCCAGTTCGTGACGATGAACGTGCAGGGATACCTCATGGTCTCGCGCTCGTGCGAGAACTTCCCCCAAGGTGCCGGTCATCTACCTCGTCTACATCCAGTCGCTCTTCTGGCTGTTCATGAACTTCTTCGTCAAGTCGTACTGCTCCAAGCCGCGCAAGTCCGGCAAGAAGAAGACGCAATAGAGAGACGTTCTCGTAGATGACGCTAGCCACCGCTTTTGGCGCGTGCGTCCGAAGCGCCCCGCCGAGCGTAAGGGTGTGATGGTTCGGCTGCTACTTGCTGCGTGCGAGTGTTTTGTCGATATCAATACAACAACGCGAGTTGGCAACTTCTCTTTATCCAGTGTTGGTTGGTGGTGAATCCTTTCTGTATCCATGCTGGTCGTGGTTGTTTTTCTGTGCCACCGTAGCGGGCTGCAGGACATCATGTTCAAATGCACGCTAATGCACTGTTCCGTTTCGCTGAGCGTAGTTGCGCTGGTGGTCTCTTGACCCGGCAACCTCGCCAACAGCGGAGGGCTCTGACGAGCAGATTAATGTAGAGTGGCACGGGGTTTTCGTCTACATGTATAGCTTTCGTTTAGGGCCGACGCCGTGGAAATGACGGGCTGTCAGACGTCCAAGAAGAGCGGGCGGCGGCACCGTCGATAATTCGCGGGTGGCGGCGCTGGCGTTGAAATGCACAGCGCGATTCGCGCCGCGAAGGGTCTGATCCTGTCGAAATTGATAAGGAACAGCTGCTTGTTGGCGTCTATGTCTGTCTCGCCGCACCGCAAGTGCGTGGCAGGTATTTAATAGTGCTTTATCGGCGACCTTGGCGGTGCGGCGCACCTTGAAAGGCAGCAGGATACCACGAGCACTTCAATCTGGACGCTCGCGATCCAAAATGGACAATGGATGGTCCATGTGCGCCGCCTTGGCCAGCCAATCAGAGCCTGCCACCCACCGTCGTGCAATTGCGGTTCGCTTGCAAGTGACCGGCGTGGGCCTTTCCAGCTCTCCGCTTCCCAACGGATCTGCGCCGCGAGCCGTGGAGGTTTGCAGAGAATTGCATCGTCGGCCAGCAAGCTGCTTGCTGCCTGCAATACGGCATTGCGGGTGGGTTGGATACGGAAGTGTTTGTGCTGCTGCATGGGCCCACTGCGAGCTGTCACTCTTCCTCGCTTTCACACGAGGTGCGACAACTCGGTGCAGTGGAGTAAGCAACCGTCGTTGCCGTTGCCGATCGGGTCGCGAAAACTTGGCGATAGATTACCCGCTTCGTGTGCAGAGATCGCCAGTTAGTTTGTATCCATCGCGCCGGCTGTTCCGGTTCACACTTGCATAGCGTGGGCCAACACTCCAGCACTTTATGGCAAGTGATCCCTCTCTGGCAGGAGCAGAGACTCTGTCCGGCAGTCTGCCGACGCCGCGGCGAGTCGCCAGCCAGCGACAACCAGACCTGGATTCATTCTAGGGAGTTTCCAATGTCGCCACTTGACATCCGCAACGCCGGCAATGACAACGACAACACTGGCAATGCCCCGTTGCTGCTTGGCGTTGTCTGTACCAGCCCTGAGGACCGCAACGTGCTGGGCACAAGAGCAATGTGCGCGTCGACGTGTCAGACTTGATGTTGAGGGCGTTGAGAGCGGCTCGACTCTGTATCCATTTGGCCCAGCTATGTACTCGATACCTCTAACACCCGATACCTCCTCATAACGATTTGTCCGCGGTGCTCTGTGGTTAAAGCCGGAGCTTACAAAAGGGCAAGTCATAGAGTGAGCGAAATCAGGCGCCACCTGCCAGAACTGATGCTGACGTACGTTTGAATGGCCGCCAGCCAAATGTGACCGGTATCGTATCACGCCCGGACCTTTGCAGCCTTTTGCCCCCCTCCAGCAGCACCCGAGTCACTTCCTCTTTGGTCTCGGACACCGCTCCCCTCCCAAGCCTTCAGCAGCAGCAGCACAAGATGGCCAGCGCACTCCTCGAGAGCTACCAGCAATGGGCAGCCGGCATGGACGTTATGCTCCTGGACTGGGTCGACCCCACGCTGCGGTACCGCCAGTCGCCCATGCAGGACTACTTCCTCGCCGACTTCGGTACGGTCTTCGCGGTCTGCGTGTGCTACCTCACCTTCGTGGTGGTGGCTACGGTAAGTCTCACCCCCTCTCTCTATGTCTCGAATGCTGACCTTGTCGTGCGCTTTCGCTCTCTACAGCTCGTCATGAAGTCTGGCATGCCTGCGCTCAACACGGCCCCACTCCAGTTCATCTACAACCCCATCCAAGTTGTGCTGTGCTCGTACATGACCGTCGAGGCCATTCTGCAGGCTCGCCGCAATGTACGTGGCCACCCCGCCCCCTTACCCTCTCACTGCCATCTGACGTGTTGCTTCTTTTACCATCTTTGCAGGACTACTCGGCCACCCCGTGCAATGCCTTCAACCACGAGAACCCCGTCATGGGCAACCTCATGTACATCTTCTACCTCTCCAAGGTCCTGGACTTCTGTGACACCTTCTTCATCATCATGGGCAAGAAGTGGAAGCAGCTTTCCGTGCTCCACGTGTACCACCACGTCACCGTCTTCGTCGTAAGTGTTTTTTCTGCGCTGCTTTCCATGCTGTGCTCACTGCAGCACCACTCGTAGCACGGGAAACTTACGAGTCTGCTTGTTTGTGTGTCTGTAGTGCTACTGGGGCAATTTCCGCACGTCTTACGATGGTGACCTCTACATGACGATCGTGCTCAATGGCGGCGTGCACTCCATCATGTACATGTACTACTTTGTGAGCTCGCACACGCGCGAGATCTGGTGGAAGCCGTACCTCACGACGGTCCAGATGATCCAGTTCCTCCTCATGAACGCTCAGGGTTACCTCATGGTCTCTCGCTCGTGCCCCGGCATGCCGTACAAGATCGCGGTCTTGTACCTCATCTACGTGCAGTCCCTCTTCTGGCTCTTCATGAACTTCTTCATCGTCAACTACTGCCTGAGTTCGCGGAAGAAGAACAAGGCCGTCGAGGCCGAGAAGAAGACGCTGTAAATGAGTTCGAGTCGATCCGTCAGTGGGAAGGAGCAAGCAAGCGGCTGGACGGAGCGCGCGCGACCTCCCCTCGCTTCTTTTTCGAACGCAAGCAAGAGAAGCAGCGCTGCTGCTCGCCGCCCTGGCTGGCCCAAGTGTAACTCTTATCGCCAACGTGGGGTCTCCTTCCACCTTAACGGCAACACTACCCATAATACTACGACAGTTCCTGAACATGATCCTGTCACTGTGCTCCCACCGCGTGGCATCTCCTCGACCGCAACTTGTATAACCGATCTTTTTGTGTTGCTTAACTTTTAACGACGAGTGGAGACAAAAGGTTGTCAGTCAAGGTCTGGATGTGACCTGCTATTCGGCTACATGTAGTGGTTCTCGGCGCCGCTATAGTAGTACGTCGCAGTCCGCGGGTTTCCGATAGCTGTCCTGTTCATGATCGGTCAGCTTGTTATTGCTGGCCGAAGCGCGTCCCCAGCGCTGCTGCTCGCCATGGTTGCGCGCGAGCATCTCGCATTTTGGTACCGGACTCTGCTATACAGTAGCAGACCTCGATACACAACCTCTAATTTGAACAAACTAATAGAGGTTATTAATCAAAGCTTACCAAAACAATTTTCAGACGGAAAGGACTTGTCAGAAAAGTGTATTATTTCTCAGAGTCTATGCGTGATTGCTTATGTTGCTTCAATAGCATGGTGGCGTCTTGGGTCAAGGCTTCGAGCGACTACATCTACGCCGACTACCCGTTCATGGGTCCTGGCTACAAGTACGACAAGACCAAGCAGTACACACACTACTGGGTCCTGGACCTCTGGACGGCGAAGGCGAGAGCTGTGCCTAGACTGTAGACATAACTTTAAAGACTGGGAAAACAATTAACGTTGTCACTGACATTCCACCACCGACATGCTCACCTAGCGTCTCTCGTAGTTGATGAAACGCAGCGCTAGTAGCCCCAGAACTCGCAGTACGACGATGATCAGCACGACAACTCCCATGTTGCGCAGGAGCTGGTCGTGGCGAGCTCGAATGTTGCTCGACGTAGTCTTTGACGCTCGAGAACGTGAGTGTGACTGGAGCGTTGAGCAGAGGTTGGCAGCCGATGTCAGAGTTACCCGCAGCTGGACAATCGGCGAATACAAGTGCAGCGAGAGCGCTGAAAAGAGTATCGCAGCGGGACGATCTGGTAGAGCCACTTGTACCCTTGCGGGATCGAGTTGACAGGTGGATTGAAGCCCATGAAGAGAAGCTGGCGGTGTTGACCACCACTCCGACCACCATCGCCAGCTCTGCTGTCGGCAGTGCGTACGCCAGCAACTGCCCCATGTAAAGTTGCAGCAACACCAATAGCGCTGTGTTGATCCAGAAAAGTGCACCGGATACGATGCCGCCCGTGAAGCCAACCATGGGGTAGAAAACCACGGAGAAGAGCAGCGTGCTGCCAAATACGTACGGGATCTCGACGATTGACCCCGCGATGAAGTACCAGAACGCGCTGTAGGTCCTGACCAGCGCGCTCTCGGTAGAAAGAAGCTCGGTCTCCTACTGCGACGGGCAACACGCCGAAGAACGACACGATTCCGTTGAACCCGGTGGCGATAAAGAGCATCCCAACTCCAGCATTTACTCCAGCGTACGAGCCGTAGTCTGCTTCGAGGAATGCGACTCCAAAGATCAGCGCCAGTACCAGCGAGATACCCGCACGCGTGATGTTGTAGGACGCCGTTCGCCAGTACGACCGGAAGCCGCGTTGCAGCAA